>BSBK01009522.1:5000-222500 GCA_027943335.1 Chamaecyparis obtusa
GAAAATCATACCAAAAGTGGGTTACAACATATTATCTCAAAACATAAGAACACCATGATAAGCCCTTTCTTGAAGCCAATATATAACATATATATATTGACTTCAAGATTAGAGATTATCTCAAAAGTCAGATCTATATCTATGTTGTTTTCTAGTATCTAGAACACAATGCTAAGAGTAATATAATGAATTTATAATATAGGTTACCAGCCCGATCCTCAGGTCTAGTGTGCCCATATTCAATCCTTTTGTTGAGTAGTTTTGGTATATCATATCTTTATTCTTGACAAGTAAATCTCTAAGAAATCTAGCAAGTGTCATTTATTTCAAACTGAATATTTTGTAATTTAACCATCTCTATTTCCCAAATCGATAGATGGAGAATCTATATTGGGCCTTGCTGTCACTAATTATGGAATAAAATTATGCATTCTACGTGAGATTAATACTGCTACTCATTGATCATATAAAAAAGAGAAGATATCTATTTTTTATATTTGTCATCTACCTGAATTCAAGCTAACATATCAATGAATGTATATATTAGAGTGTATTTGGCCTTCACGTTGTAATGATATCATTAGTACATAAGCAATAACATTTGTTTGATTAATGTTTGGATAAATCTATTTTCATTCTATGTTATTCAAAATATCGGTTGACATCTGCTCTTTTTATAACCATTATTACCAGTATTCCATTAAGCTAATTATTATTTTACTCTTTGAATATGCAGAGTACCTCTTTAGCCAGTTATTTAAACAAATACCTGGGGGAAATAGGAGTTCTTTTATTATTCCTTACTTATTCTTGACATTATAACATAGTTGTATAATCTACAGTATTCTAATATAGGAGAGATCTTCATAAAAATACTAGTTCCAGGCTTCCTTTATTGGTACCTAGCTTGTGAATCGGAACCTTCTAATCAAGGAGTTATTTTTTCTTTTTCTTATGGTGCTTCCCTTCTTCCAGCCATAGTTCTACTAGGTTATTTGACTCAGAGTCCAAAAAGAATTCCATATCTGCATTTCTTACCTCATCTAGATGCCAATACTCATAAAACCAGTCCTCCTTCAAAGGCTTCCGATAATGCATGTACTTTAGCAAAAAGTGCATATTCTTTTGATAATGAATTCTCTTTCCCTGAATATGTTCATATCCTTGGTTACTATGATAGGGGTAGAAGGGATAATATTCCCCTTGATAGATGTCATATCATAGAACCTAGGCCTAGCAATTGTTAAGTCCTCTTTGATATTTAGAAGGGACTTTATCCAAATTTCCAAGAAATCTTCATTTGAAGATTCTTTACCAGTCTCCTAATCTCATGTTTTTCTAGACCCCAGAAGAAGATAACCGCTACAAACATGGAGGTGATATTGGAGTGAATTCTATACCTATCCTCATTACTCAAAAATTCTAGACATAGGATGCGATGGGCTGCTCTAGAGATGAGGGAATGATTGTCTAACATCACCTTCTTAATATGCTTTTTCATTATCCTCCCTTCAAAGGCCAGTTGGCATCCTATTGCAGGTAAGCTTAATTGGAGTGTCCAATCTTTCCTTCTATATAGGGGTTTCTTTAGGCTATAGTTTAGGGACATTATGGGGTTTGTAGGATGTGAGAGGGAGCTATTTATAAAAGTCTATACTTCTAATGAAGGGTGTTTGGGATCCTCAGACTGTTCAGGTCTATAAACAATTTTCTAGTCATATTATTTTTAACTTTTAAGGGAAGGCGAGGGCTTATCCTAACTAGATTGGAATTAGGGCTAGTATCAATTTAGGGCTCAAATATTGATTTTAAGGGGGGGGGGGAATATAGGATACTTAATCTAACCTAAAATAAAAACATCTATGAAAATTATAAGTAAAAAGATCTGAGAAAATTATAACTAAAAAGATCTGAGAAAATTATAACTAAATCCCAGACCAAAATGACTATTTTAAGAGGGGACCTTCCATATTAAAAAAAAGGATTTTAAATTGGAATTAATAAAGTCCTTGGTATTCACATATTTTTGTTTCTTAATAAAGATCTTCGAGATTTACAAAAGACCTTAGAGGTCTGTATCAAATACACCATATAAAGTATTGTTTAACACTAGCTATCTATTGTAAAGTTTATTGGTATTATATATATTAAAACCCAGAAGGAGACACTTAGTACCTCTATTCATATGGTACCACCCTTCTAAATCATCTTGGAGTTCTAGATATTCTCATTCTTCCTCATTACGATGATGCATTCATCTTCAGGTGAAACCTTTTTTGAATGGCAAGTGCATATGTTGATTTTGGGGGCCATAATATGTAGATTTAATGCATCAACTTTGTCAAGGTCTCTCAGAATGTTGAAACCCTCATTCCTCCAATAATTGAGGAGCCACTTTGTGTCCATCTCACCAGGGAGAAGATCTTTGTAGAGAAAGTCTAAATTACTTAGCATCTGTGTCCAATGGGTGTCAAACCTTCCCTCATCTTTGAAGTACATCATAGGGATGCGTTGTGATTGAGGAATTTTCTCTAGCTTGGGTATCTCCATTTTCATCATGATTTCCAGATATGGGATTGTGAGTTGGTTGTCAATGCAGATAACCATGTTTTCTAAACCCCCAAGAAGGCCTTCATTAAAGATGGTCCTTGCTACCTCGATGATGTCTTCTTTCCCTTTCCTTGCAAACACTGAGATGGATATGAACTAACCAATGAAAGCACCGTTGGTTTTGTAGGTATATTTTTTGTCAAAAAAGTGATCTCCCATAGCTCTCTCTCTATCGCTCTTATTGTAGAATCCGATAGAGGATTAAGTATCTAGTTCCATCTTTGTGACATGATACATCCTCTAAATGCCATCGCCCTACTTCCTTTAGTTGCAAAAGTAATTAGTCTTGACTCCATCACTTGGGGATTTCTTAAGGCTCTTTGAGGGTGAATTTAGTTTTTTAAATTTACCTGTGAATACTAATGGGCAGCTTTAAGGGGAATTTCATGAGGCAAGCGTACTTAGGATTAGGTTAATTACTCCTCGAAAACCAAATCTACTGATGTTGATTAACAATTACATCATTTACATGATTTCTATGTTTCTACATGATTTCCTAATCCTATCATAACATATAACTCCCTAATTAAGTTGAGCCTACTCAAGCTTATCTTGAATACTCAATCCTCGAAAAGAGTATTGATATCTTAATCAGTGTTTATTAAGTCCTAGACATCTCAGCACTAAATCTTCATCATGGTAAGTATATTAATATTCATTAAATATCATTAATTATGTCATGTGTCTCCCCTCAGAGTCTAGGGAGGTATGACTATTTCTATTTATTAAGTTAATGATTCAAGTCTAACTGTGTACCATTTCTTGGTAATACCTATTGCATCTGTAGAGGTTTGACATTTAAAGTGTTACAAGTAGTAGTTGTCATTGCACCAAAAGATCTACCTGTTAATGCCTAATACAACCACTAGAATTATAGAAGACATAGAAGGCAGTTAAGCCATGTCATGAATCCTGAGGGGAGTGCTGACTATTTTTACAACAATCTCCCCCTCAGTGTTACCCGAGGGGATTCGAACATGTGACCAAGCTCTGATACCACTTTTTACAAGTAGTAGTTTTCATTGCACCAAAAGATCAACTTGTTAATTCCCGATACAACCACTAAAATTATAGAAGACATAGGAGGTGGTTAAGCCATGTCATGAATCCCGAGGGGAGTGCTGACAATTTTTCCAACATAAAGTTGTGCTAATTTTTTAAAGATTTCTTTTAAATTTAGCGATGCATGATAGGACTGTGGGGAGGAAATAAATTATCTTATTTTAATGAATTTAGCCTACCAAATTTTCACCATCCGCTCCCCTATTTGCAAGATGATCAGCTTTTGTATTTCCTTCTCTAAAAATGTGTTTAACTTCGTATTCAGAGATAGTGTCCAGGATTTCTATAATCTCTTCTAATTTCAAGTTGAGTTTCCGATTTGGAGTTCTCTTTGTTCTGATTGCATTAATTATTATTTGGGAGTCTTCTTCAATTTCTATTTTTGAAAGGCCTAGTTGTTTACACAATTTATGTCCTTCTAGGACAGCTTTACACTCTGCCATGTTACTAGTTTAAGAGTAGATGGTTAACATCCTCTTCTTAGCATTCACTTAATGGGCACCTTGAAGGACCTTCAAAGCCTAGCTTCTGAAATCTATCTGCAGTCAAAATTTTCTTTTGCAACGCCACCTAGACAAATATTCCTTCCCTAGAGAGGCATGCTTTGTTCCAGCATAAGTTTAGAGGCATATCTAGGGTATCCATGTTTTGTTCCTTCATTATTGTTTTATAACCATCCTTAACTTTATAGTTTCCATCATTTGAACCAGTCCATATTAGTTTATCCTCCCTATTTTTGTGTGAGATTACTCTATCTTTGAGGTTATCTTTAAGTTTTTATCTTTCATTCTACCAGGATATCATCTATTGTTTTCCATATTAAGTCCTATTTGGGAGGGATATAATCCTTTACTAAACTACCCCTAATAGCTTTGCAAATTTCTATAAACTCTTGAGTGAAACCTCACTTAGTCAGAGGGGTAAACCCTCCCCAAGAATCTTCCCAGAAGAGGGCCTTGTCACCTTTAGCATGGGAATGGGATCTGAGGATATTGATGGGGTCAACATTTTAAATATATTTACTGAGAAGAATTAAGACCCACTTGCTATTAGGTTCCTGAGTTAGTCTCCAAATTAGTATGGCACCTAGTGCTTTATTCTGTCACTGAAAATTTTTAATTCCTAATCCACCTAGGGAGATTGGTTTACATAAATTTTCCCATCTTATAAGTGCTAACTTATTTTCCTCCACTGTACCTTTCCAGAAAAAGTCCCTAAGGAGTTTGTCTAAACTAGCTTTGATGCTAATTGGAAGAGGGAGTATAGACATTTGATAGGTGGGTATGGTAGATAGAACATATTTAATCATTGTAGCCCTTCCAGCTTTAGTGAGCCTTTTACCTTTCTAGTTTCCATTTTTTATTTTGAACTTTTGATAGCACTTGTTTCCATAACTCAGATCTATGCAATCCCTTATCTAGGGGGATCCCTAAATATTTACATGGAATCTTGCCAAATTTATAACCTATGGTATTGTAAATCTGACTCGCTTTTGCTGGGGAGGTATTAACAAAAAAAAACTTCATATTTATTAGGATTCACTCTCTGTCCTGATGCCTTCATATAAACATCCAAAATAACTTTGAATGCCTTTGCTTCCTTTCTATTGCATGTTCCTAGTAGTATTGTGTCATCTGCAAACTATTGATGTGTTATATTAGGGACATTTTCTATTATTTTAACTCCTACAATTTTACCTTCTAAGTGGGCTTTAGTTAGAGATCTACCCAGAGCTTCTACCATGATCACATAAAGGAAGGGGGAGAGTGGGTAACCTTGTCTAATGCTGCATGTGATTTCAAAGAAACCTTCCGAAGAACCATTGATCAGGAGAGATATTTTAGGCATAGAGATACAACTATAGATTAAATTAATCCATTGTTTGGAGAATCCAAATGCTTCCAAGCATTTACACAAAAATCTCCAGTCCACTTTATCATAAGCTATTTGGATGTCTATTTTAATAAGCATACATGATTATTTGTTGTATTGTGTTGTATGTACTATTTCTTGGGCTATTAAAATTCCATCTAAGATTGGACGATTAGGGACAAATCCAGTCTGTTCTTCAGAGATGACTATGGGTAGGAAGGTCTTTATCCTATTTGCTAGGCATTTAGAAAGGATTTTGTAGATAGTGTTACAAAGGGATATGGGGCAGAAGTCCCCTCGCTCTAAACTTTCATTCTTCTTAGGAATAAGTGTGAAGAAGGTATTATTGATTTCTATTAATAATGAGCCTGAGTTTCTGGTCACCTCTATAGCTTTCCATATATCATCTTGAAGAAAATGCCAACATTTTTTTGAAGAAGCCTGCCTAGAAGCCATCAGGTCCTGGTGCTTTCTCATGGTGTAGTTGGAATAAGGCTTTTTTAACTTCTTCAATGTATAGTTTACTATTTATCCATTTATTATCTGCTTTTGTAATTAACTTGGGGATTGATGTCAGCATTTCATTTTGGGCTTTTAGATTAGAAAATTCATTATTGTTGAATACAGATTGATAGAAATGTACAAATTTCTCTTCAATGAGTTTGGGATCATCTATGAGGTCTCCATTAGTGTCTCTAATCTTGGATATTCTATTTACATTTCTTTTGTTGTTAGTACTATTATAAAAAAAATTGTATTATAGTCCCCTTCTCTTAACCATGTCTCTCTGGATTTTTGTTTCCAGTAGATCTCTTCCTTTAATAAGATCTCAGCATGTTTAGCCATAAGATCTTTTTCTTTTTTATAAGTTGTTTCATTCATCCCTTTTTCTATGACTATTTTATTTAAGCAATCTATTTCATACACGATTTTGTTTTTTTGTTCAAAAATATTATTGAATTTGCCTCTGTTCCAATCCAAAATCTTATGCTTAATAATTTTTAGCTTAGTGACTAGGCAATACATCTTTGAGCTAGAGACTTTAATATGCTTCCACCATTGTTCCAAAAGTTGCGTAAATTCCTCATCTTGAAACCACATAAATTCAAATTTGAATGGGTTTCTAAGCGGTTTAAAATTTTTTGTAATAGAGAGTCTAACTGGAAAATAATCAGACCCAACATTAGTAGGAATTTCAACATATGTATTGTAATCAAACTTTCACATATCTCTGCTAATCATAAATCTATCCAGTCTTTCAACAATGTAGCTAAAGCCTGACCTATCGTTATTCTAGGTAAACAAACCATTATTAGTGTTGATATCTATAAAATTATTATAGGTAACCCATTGACTAAATTCTTTTTGTACTTGTGAAACAAATTGAGAACCACCAAATTTTTCCTTTTTTTTTCCTAAGATTGCATTAAAATCCCACCCTAGAATGTGAATGTCATCTAAATTGGTTGATAGCTAAATTTGTATATCCTACCATCATTTATTCTTCTCTATATTAGGAATAGGGCCATATACATTAATGAGTTTAAATTTTAAATTTGTCTTTAAGCTATTAAATAATAATAGGAGCCAGTTATTATGTTTTGATACTACCTCAAACACTACTTTCCTAGGATCCCATAGCTACCAGCCCACTAGAGGCTCCTTTTGAGAGAACTATTTATGATTTCCAAATGCCAAATTTTAGACTAAACTTCATGCTCTCTTCCTTTTTTAATTTAGTTTCTTGTAATATTATTATTTGAGATTCAAATATATTAAGATATCTTTTAATTAATCTCTTTTTGTTAGGGGCATTCAAGCCCCTAACATTCCAAGATGTTATCTTCATTGACCCCAGGGAAGGATCTTCCCCTTCCCAATTTAGTATAACAGATATTTTTGACTGATTATCCACATTACCGACTAAAGCTTTTAATTCATTGATTAATTTCCTACCATTCTTTTTCTTAAACTTAAGGGTTACAGGACAAGATAAACCCTCAATAGTGGCTCTAATACCTAGCTACCTATGAATATTTGTTATCCCATCCAAACATTTTCTAATATCTTTATCATCTTCTATGAGTTCATTATTCATGTGCTCCCCACCTGTTAATCCGTTCTTATCATAATCATCCGGCCCCTTTAATATATTAATGAGCATATCTTCATGATCTATAAGATTTTTTCCATAATCTTCTAGGAATGTTTCATGAGTAATTCCAAGCTCTTTGTTGATGGATTCTAACTCTATTTGTACCGAGAGGGAAGGAACAAAATTTTCCTGGTTGGCATCATTTTCACCCTCAAGATCTTTGTTCTTAGTAGCTTCCTCATTATGCCATTGGGATAGATCTTTGCTAATTTCCAATTGTACTTTTCTAAGATCTTCCATCATCCCACCAACCATGATCATTTTATTCTCAATAGCCTAGATTCTTGCATCTGGAGATAAGGGGAAATTAGCCTGAGATGAGAAAAGATCATTATTATCATTAAAAATTGGAACTGTTTCTAGAGTAAAATTAGGACAGATGGGATAGTTGGGGGTTAGACTTGTATCATTAGTACTAGGATTGAGATCATTGACTTTTACGTATAGATTTTTCTCTTTGGATCTTTGGAGGGTGATCCCTTTATGCAGAGGGTTTGGTTCGATCATAAAGCCTCCTTTATTTTTAAAAAAGGACACATTTTCTCTCAAATTGCAAGAATTAGGAGTTGATATGGGGGATTCTATTAGTTTACTTCTAAGTGGGATAGGTGTGCTTAATATAGGGTTAGGTGTCTAGGAACTCAGAGAACTCAAGTACTCATCCAGTTCTTCTACTTCTAAAAAATATTCTTTTAGTGAAGGTTTGATAGTATATGAGGAATATTTGCAGCTGATTTTAATAGGCAAGATGGTTTTTATATTGAGATTCATATTAACTATAATAATTTTTTTTGCATAGTACTGATCTGTTTCTACATAACCAACATACGATCCAATACAATTTCCTATTTTCCTAAGGGTTTCCTCAGTAGAGAGTTCCATAGGTAGGTTCTTGAGAAGAATGGCTTTATCTACCATATAATCTTTAAGCAATTCTAGGTTGAAAAAGGGAATCCACTCAAATGTAGTGAATGTTGTGTTTCTAAATTTAGGGCAACCATTGAGTAAAATTTTATTTTTAAGATCTTTACAACTAAAATCAAGATAAATAAAGTTATTAGGGATGATTGATACCGTTACCTCTTTGAGCTAAATTGATTTCAACCAGTCTACAATTTCACCTGAAGCTACTCCAAAACTATTCCATCTATAGATTAATTTGTAACCTGCACACATTTCCTAGATTTCTTCTATAGACCCATCTTTAATTTCTAACTAAAGGGTTTCTAGATTCGAGTTACATTTATTGGATAAGTCATTAATATGTGGGGGTATGACCATGCCCTTTAAATTTTTATCTAGGACATCTCTTCTATGAGGAGGGGAATAAATATTACCTTTCGCTATTGGCATTGAATCCCTACCTGTTCAGAATTTATCCAAAGAAATACTTTCTGGAAATCTCCTCTGTTTAAGTATGGTTCTTTGTCACTCAAGGAGAGAAGGATGCTAAGCACTATTGTCCTTTTTTTGCCATATGTTATTGCATCAATTTTATGTATTCTTTTTCTTCAAAGGCTGCTCTTCAGGAAGAATAAACTCTTCTAGGTTGGGATAGTCAGATGTTGTCTTTTCCACCCGAAGACCATCGAAACTATTGCTTAATTTGAGTCGAGGAGAAATTTTCTTTAGTGTTTGAGCTTGAGAGTTGTGATAAGCCGCATGCTTCGCTCTTCGGGGATTTTTCTTGTATGTAGGGATCTAATGGGAATCATATGTGATCTTTTGCATTTCCTTCAGAGAATCCTTAGGAGGATCCCTAGAAGAAGATAGGATAGAAGATATGCAACCAGAAGCATATTTAGTTTTCACAAAGATGCAAATCTACGAATCTAGAGAATCAACTGTGCAGATGCACAAATTTGCAGTGCAGAGTAGAGCCATTTTTATAATTAAAGAAAATTAGTTAATACACTGAATATATACATTACAAAATAGTATGTACTATCTTTCTATACATTTCTTATTGTATTTTCTCTATGTATTACTCACATCATTCCCCTTTGAGAAATTTAATTTTCCCCTTTTTCTATTATTCCTGTCATTTCCCAGGTCAATGCAAAATGTTGGGTACCAAGTCAGTGGAAGTCTTGTAGAAATGAAAGATGTCACTTGAAAAGGGCACCTGTTTTAGGTTCGGGCGCTCAATCCTAAATTCAAAAAATGGGTGCCCATTTTTTCAAAATAGGGGCCTATTTTTTTCAAAACGGATACCCGTTTCAAAATGGGTTGCCTGTTTCTATTTTTTTCATTTTTGTTTTTTGTTTTAGAACTCAAAATGCATTTTAACACTTTGATTTTTATTTTTTAAAAATGGGTGCCTATTTTTTGAATTGAAATAATGGGTGCTCATTTCTTAAGACATGAACGAGAAGCACACATCCACCTGGGCTTTCATTCCAAAATTAGTTTGGTTTAGGCCTGGTAGAACCAAGCCTATGCCCTAACCTCCAAAAATTTGGTTAAGGCACTGGAATGTCAGATTTCTGCCTTGCCATAATTTTTTGAGGGCCTTTTTGATTGTTTTTTTTTACAAAACAAAAACCCATTAGAGTTCTCACTGTTATGATTCCAAAAATATAAATTTCATAGTGATGTGATTATTTTTACTATTTTTGCATTATTTATTAGTTAAAAGTGGCACCTAAACGTAAAATAGTGAGGTTCACTAAAACTTTAATAACTTTTTTGTTTTTAGGTTTTTTGGAAAATAAATTATATGACATAAATCAAGATACAATTCTCTTGAAGATTTTTTTTTAAAAAAAAAAAAAAAGAATTTTTGAAAAAATATGAAATTCTCTTCAAATTATGGTGTTTGTACACTAGAGGTTTTGAAAATGTGTTTTATAGTCAATTAAAAATTAATTAAAAAAATGTATTCAATAAAAAAATAAGAAAAAATATGCTCATAAATATTTGGTGTCTAATGTATATTTCCCCAAAAGAATTTGCAAAAATTCATTTATTTAAGTCAAAATATGGTGGTCATACATGGCTATGGTATGGTCCTAAAACAAGCATTTTGAAAACATGGTTTTTAAACATTCCTACGAAAAAAAATTATACCATGTGGGTATTTAAATAAATTACATATTTGAAAAGTAGACTATGAGAACTGCATTTTCTAGTACTAAATGTTTGTGAGATTCAATCTCTAAGTGCCTCAAATTTAGACATCAATTGATAGGAAATTTGAAAAAAAGGGAAAAGACTTCCACTTTTTGCCCAAAAGTGGGACTCAACTTCTTGCAGCCACCCTCGCCCTTGTTTTTGTCAACTGAAGCTGCTAGGGTGTAGGGGTGAGAAAATACTTATCCAAAATTGGTTTATGGAGCTACATTATCATACCTAAGGCATTGTCCCATCCTGACCTAATAGACTCCAAAACTTGTATCTTTATTTCTAGCTAGGCAGCTAGATCAACTAAACTCTAGACAATAGAGAGATGAAGATCTCTCTATACTAACTCCTTTTCGATTGCTAATTCCTTCTCCATAACCTCCAGATGAGGTTTTAACATTGACATCTATATAGAAATTAGATTGGCTCTTATTCACCTATCATTAGCCATCAACTCGGCTAATATCCCTTGTGCATGAAGTAACCTAGTGAAACGAATGGAGCCCGAGCTTGTATCCATGCTCAGTGAATGAGTAGTAGACTTCGAGTCTAGTTGTAGTTTATCAATCAAATCTTGATTGTCCTTAGTGAAATATTCTACATTACATAACTACTTGTATAGAGAATGAACATTCTGCACAACCTCTTCTAAATTAGTCAATAAGGCCAAAAGTTCTACCTAGTTTACTGCTATCTCAGTGGGGACCTTTTCAATTACCTTAGCTTTGAACTTTCTTTCAAACCACTGCATAAGTTTCTCATTCACTTCACTGTCATCACTATTCACCTTCTTAATAATTTGAACTAGTTGTTCCAAGTTAGGTGCAATTTCATTCACATCATTTATTTTAAAGGTTTATACAAATATACCTTTGTATTCATGAAAAACTTATTTTTGTTGATGCTCTCTCCTTAACTCTTCTTTCTTTCTTTTCTTCTTCAAAAGATATTGGAAAATTTGCATCTTCTCATAAGTCATGTTATCAGTGTCCCACTTTGGAATCACTATAACTTCATCTAGTATAATCTGTGTTCCTAGATATTTTTCCTTTTTCTTTTGTGATTTCTTCTTAGGTGTATTTCCACTGGGCATATGTATTAGAGCTTTAATAGCCTCTTGTTCCTTAGGCTTTTGATTCTACTTGATTTCATCCTCCTCTGTCTTCTTCTTTTCCTCCATATGATGACCTATCATTACTAATGCAGACTTATCTTCTTGATCTTTTAGGCTCTCCTCTCCTTGTTGTTTCACTAGATTTTGTGGTTCATCTATCTCTTCCTTATTATCTAGTTCCACTTGAATCTATGTACCTGTTATCATTTTTTTACCCTTTAGAGGCCTAATTACTAGATGAGCTACGATACCCTAGTTTGCATTATTAAGTGGTCTTGCTTAAGATTTGTGTTCATTTTCATTGCAAAGTACATGAAAGGGAAAGGAAATAAACTGGATCCAAGATTACATGTGCCAATATTCTGAATATGTTGTACAGAAGGAAAGAACTAAAAAGAACATCTATCTAAGCTCACACATGTCGTGAGCATAGCCATTGCAAGAATTGCATATATGAGTGCAAATATACATAATATGAACATGAAGTGCAGGGGTACCGGACATTGCCTAGCAAGGAGTCTATCTCCACTATGTTCCCGGTATGCTCCTGTGATCCTGAACCTACAAAGAGAGAGGAAAGAAAGGGGGTTAGATCCAATGGATCTAAGCAATGCTTGGTATCATAGTATCTATCCACAAGCATGCATACGTGCACTCAGCTATACACCTATGACATGGGTTGTGCTCAGGACAGGTGCATAAAGGAGGCTCTGGAAATAAATGAAATACCATTGTTTTTACTAATGTGTTTGTTCCATGTGCAGATGAATGACCTTGACCTATGATGTAGTCGATGCAAGGAAAACCTCATTTCCTTGGTAGTGGCTGCATCACAAGCCAAAGAGCACTCATGATCAACAGTGTAACATTCAGTGGATGGCAATATCAGTGAAACACTCAGATACATATCTAATGGAGCATGGTCAAAATAGGGAACTGGTAGATCCAGGAAGCATTCATCATTAGCATGTTAAGGTACATAAATCCATATGTTTATAGAAAGCACAACATAAAGGTGCTTCAAAGCTAAACTCAATACATTAACATCATAACATGAACATAATCAAAATCCACATTATGAGCCAATAGTAAAATGACTCAACATGTCGTGGTATCCCAAACAAAGATAGTTGATGCTAGAGAAAACATCATATCAGTAGGGCACATAGGTGTGGGCACCAATAATCAATTGCATTACATTAGATCAAACACAAAGGGCCTCTTTCATATGGAAGAGATATAATCTAAATAGTATCATAATTGTCATGGCATGAAATATATTCAAAAGTGCAAGCACCACCATAGGATCATGAGTCATCATTATCCTAGATATCAGTGGTACATGTTTTCAAGACAATAATCAACATCAAAAAAAGAATACATCAAAATTATGGCAGCAAGGGTTCAAAATAGTAAGCATCCGGGGCATATGCTATCAGATGGTCATAACAAATAAAATTGAGTCATGAGCATGAAGGATGGACACCAATGTCCTGAGCTATAGCCAGTCACCATAAAATGATACTGCACTTTCAATATGTAGTGGCATCAAAATTTCTCAAATGATAATATTATAGCCCTCAACCTCAAGCCAAATAGAAAACATAATGTCGGTGCCTAGATTTTGTGTACTTAGAGATCACCAAATAAGTGCCCTAGCTCAAGGCTCGGTGCCATAAATATGTAACAGTGGGCATATAAAGGCCGCTATGATGCTATTACATTGGCCTTCAAATCCAAGAACCAATTTCATATTAATATAGAAATGTCCCAGTTCATGGGTTGTACATACAAATAAGTCAAAATAGTGACCAACAACATGAAAATGTAGGCACAGTATCAATATAAAAGGCACAGATGCTACAACATAGGCTCACGGGTTATCAAAAAATGGAGCAAATAACAAACACCAATGCCATAGATTCATTCATGGCACCCTTTCCAAAAGGATAACAATGAGTAACAATGAGTAGGTAGTATGTTGGAGTGTTCGTGGGTCACATGAGGGACAAAGCATTTCAATAGGACAAATACAATAGAAAAATAATCACCGAGACATGATAGTTTGCAATGTATGCTATCGGGCTATGTGATGAATAAAAGCAATAGTGAATGATATACCAAAATAGAGATCAAACGGTGATGCCCTAGGTACGATGCAATAGTGAAATAGTAAGCCATCTATGCCTTAACTCATGGGCCTACACATTGGGGAGGCGTTAAGCCAGAGTCATGCCCTAGTAAGTTCATGTGCTCAAACCAGCAAACAATAAATGAAGAACAGTGCCCTAGTCGGCATTAACAGAGACAATGAATAGTGATGCCATAGAAATGAAGCAATAGAGGAACAGTGAATATACAATGCCCTAATTTCATAAAGAGAAAAACAAGTGCCCATTCCCCCAAATGCAATGAAATGAGGCTGGGGTGCCATGCTATCATACAAGTTGCAGAGAAATAGAGATAATAGTGCTATGAATGAATTGTCGGAATACCAAGTATCATACCTTATTCAAAATGCCAAGAGGAGAAGGGTTGTTGTTTCCTTAATCAAATTGATGATCAAATGTAGGACAACTAGTGAAGAAAGGGCAACTTGCCAAGTGTGGATGGGAGAAGTACGAGCACCATAGTTTCTTTCCTTTTGTGACAGAGTGGTTTCACATTTTGAATATATTCTCCCCTTTCCTAGGGTTGAGAATTTACCGATTATCCCTTTTGCTAAGTTTTAGAGGGCATGGTTTTTATTAATAGTGGGCTATTAATATGTTTCTCCCCTTTTTTATTAATTGGGTTGAGACCTTTTTAAATATATTAAAATACACATATTTTGATATAGGGGTAGGAGCTTTAATGTAAAGTCATTGCAAGAAAGTCTTGTTGTAAATTTTGACAAGTGGCATTTTACAAGCCATTCTTAGAATTCTTTTTGATGCATGACTTAGTGGGTAGGATAGTCTTCTCTGACTATCTATTTTAGGGACCCCACATTTTCTGCCCCCCTAGAATCTTGAGAATCTAGCACACAAATTTGTGATGGCATTCATGGGCCTATTTGCAGTTATTTTCCATCTTCAGGAGGTGGTGGTCATGAATGCAGATGTAGATAGGATTTCTTTTTATACCTCTCACCTTTGGTGATTGAAGTTAGTTCTTCTTTCCCTCTTTCTTGGAGGGGAAATCTTGTAGCTCTAGAGAAGTGAATTGATTTATTTTGGCTCCTTTCATTGAAGATAATACAATATTCCTTCTTGTTCCTATTATTTTTAAAGTTTTCCTATTTGAATTCATGTTAGAGTTATTGTGATCTTGTCATCCTTTATTTTGCATGTATGTTCAAGTTGAATGTTCAAGAAGGTGTTTTGCAGTTATTGTTATAATCTGTGTACATTTGGTTTTAAGTTGTGGGAGTCTTTTCCCTTCTTTTAACACAAATACCTCTTATTTGAATAATTGTCAAAGCAGACAGGGTCAAGTTGTGAGTTACCAAATTATTTTTAGTGTCATTGTGAGTTCTGATTCAATCTGTGGATCTACTAAGTTCAGTGGATCACTTTCCTTTCATTTCAAGTTGTAGTTGTTTATTTTCAAGCATTTTTCTACCCCTTTTCCCTCCAAGTTTAGATAAGTTTCAAGTGATCTAGGGGAAGCTGGCCCTTAATCTAGTGGTCTATTCTCAGATAGGTTACCCATAGCTTGAGAATAGTCCCATGTTTCATAGGATTGTTGGGTTTAGTACTTAGCAAAACAGGGTGCAATCCTTAGTGACAACAGTTTTTGGCACGCGTGGTGGGAAAAATTTGTTTCCCATCATTCACTAAGATTTTGGTGTGATCCTCAGTGCAATCAGCCTTTAAGAAGTGGTTTGTTTTAGGCACCATGGTGACTCTTAGAAAAATCTACTGGTTTGAGTAGTTCAAGTGCTAATAAGTTTTAGGAATATCTTTTTACCAGCTCATTTGATGAGAAAGCATGTCAATACCTAATGCGTATTATCCCTATCACCCCCCATATCATGTGAAGGCCACCCATGTGCAAGCATTTATGCCATATCAGGCTGGCCAAGCAGCAGCATATAACCAAAATGGCCCACCAGCAGCAAATTTCTAGCATGCACCACCATACCCCCCCACCCAGCATCTATGCAACATTCCTATCAACCACCCTATGAAGATCACCGTTATAAGCCTAAGAATTCACCCAATTCCACATTAGATTCGAGCTCTAATGACTGGTTGAGAGTTTTTCAAGAGGAGATGAGATCTTTCATGAAGGACTATGTAGAGATGGTGGCTCAAAAAGAGGAGCTCCCAAGGTAGCTACATAACTAGATAGCAATCCATGAATAGATCCTTGAGGAGAAGAACAACCTGATCTTGACTCAAGAGAAGGTTTATAAGAAGAGTCTTGAGAATCATGAAGAATTCATAAGGAACATCTACCAGATAGCTACAAAGAAGAAGGAGGACTTCTGAAAAGAGTTAGCAGTAAAGGATGAATTTTATGATCATGAGCAGGAGACGCTTGCCAAGAAGATTGCAAAAAAGGATCAACTAAATAAGAATCTATTGGCACAAGAATTGAGGCAAGGAGATCAAGAGGTCATTGCCACCCCTACACAAGAAGGCTCAGTAGATCCACCAAAAGGTAATAAAGACTTAATATAGTCTTGGAGACCCTCATGGACTATGTTAGGAATAAGGTGTCTCAACCTTGGATAATTCCTATTCTTATTATTTGTTTTGTAAATGTATTTTTTTGCAAATAATGTAATTAAGTGTGAGTGTACATGTCTAGTTGGCATGTTGATGTGTCACTCCACTTGATGTGTCGGCATCTTGTGCATAAGGAGATCATGACTGAAATGGTCATGATGGATTCCTATGACATGTAAGAACTATTTAAGGAATGTGCTATGACAGGTGTAAGAGCATCTTATGACTTGGGCCTATTTGGGCACCCAAGAAGAAGTGGTTGGTGTGTGTAAGAGAATATGCCAAAAATAGGTTGGTATGATAGATTCTCTTACACTTCTCTTATGACCATTATTTTTGGTAGATTCTATGACAAGCTGTCATAGTCTATTCTAGGGATGGATGCCTATTCTTGGGATTGCATGTAACAACTATGTACATGTGGCTTTGTGCATGGGTCTTGGTGGTTGTGCCTATTTTTGGGTCTAGAGGAGTCTATATATATGATGCTACTCCTATGGGAGAAATATAACATAAATTAAAGTCTTGTTGGCTTTGTCTATCATTTCTTGAAAGAACTTCCATTGCAAGTGTATTGTAATCTTTGTGTTGAAGATAATACATTGTGTAGGTTTTGGAGTGCTGGGGTTTTTTACCAAAAGGTTTTCCCTAGCATATATCATTGTGTCATTCTCTATTTTTCTATATGCATTGTATGTGGTTGCAATATCTTTGTTAAAGTAGTTAACAAATCTGAAATTGTAAGGATTTATAAGAATTTTCACAATACTCTCCTATAGAGATTAGCGTAGGAAGCTATTTCCGCACCTGAGTTTCCTTACAAGTGGTATCAAAGCTTGATCAAATTTTGATCCTAGTTGTTGGGTAGGGTTTTTTGAGCTAATCTCAAGTTTGAGTGGGAGTGTTTTGCAGAGCATTCTGAATCTTATTTGCAGATTGAGATGGCAAGTTCATCATATGGAAGAATGGAGGTGGAGAAATTTAATGGCACTAATTTTGAGTTGTGGAAACTCAAGATGGAAGACATGCTGGAAGATCGTGACCTATGGGAAGTGACTTCAAATGCTACAAGACTAGCAACTATAGCTCAAGAAGATTGGGATATCAAAGACCATAAAGCTAAGGGTCTCATAAGACTCTATTTAACCGATGCAATTCTTCTGAATGTTCTAGATGAGAAAATTGCAAATAGTTTGTGGGAAAGACTTGCGGCCATGTATCAGGCCAAATCTCTGGTGAACAAGTTATTCCTAAGGAAGAAGTTGTACTCTCTACAAATGGAGGAAGGTGGATCCTTAATGGATCATTTAAATGCATTTAATTTGCTGGCTGCACAATTGACATCAGCTAGTGTCAAGTTAGAGGAGGAGGATCATTGCTACACACTTTTGTGTTCTTTACCGGATTCATGGAACCATCTTGTGATGGATCTTGGAAGAACTTTAGTCACCTTCAAAATGGATGATGTGGTGTCTTCACTGCTATCAGAGGAGATGCGGAGAAAGGCTTCTGTTTCAGAAAAACAAGCCCTTGCTATTTGTGGGAGATCCACTGAAAGAGGGAAGAAAAATGACAATAAGTCTGACAATAAGGGTAGATCCAAATCCCGTGGGAAGTCAAAGACTTCCAATAAGTCCAAGGAAAAATGTTGGAACTGTGATAAATTTGGGCACTTCCGTAAAGACTGCAAAGAGCTGAAGAAGAAGAAGAAAGGTTCAGATTCAGCTTCAAAAAGATCTCAAGAAGATGGCAATGCATTCATTGCAGCTTTGGCAGCCCATGCATCTAATGATGTGTGGTTGGTTGACTCAGGTGCATCTTTTCACATGACCTCTCATCAAAACTGGTTCTCAAAATATGAAGAGTTTGATGGTGGAAAGGTGTACTTGGGTGATGATTCTCACCTAAAGATAGTTGGACGCAGAAGGGTCACTATCAAATTTCCTGATGGATGAGTAAAGGGAATCAACGGAGTTATGCACATTCAGGGTTTGGCACGAAACCTATTATCTATAAGTATGCTGAATGATGTAGGTGTGCAAGTTGTTTTTTCAAAAGAAGGATGCAAGATGATAAGGGGATCGATAGTGCTTGCAAGGGGTACTAGGAGAGGTACCTTATTTTAGCTAGATGCATGTATTCCTCTATGTAATAGTTCTTCATCCTCACCATCTGAACAAGTAGTGAAGAAGTCTGTGGCTATTGGTTTTGATGGTAGTGCAAATACTTTGGAAGGTAAGCTTCCTATAGAAAAGACAATGTTGTGGCATATGAGATTTGGCCACATTGGTGAAAAGGGTCTCAGAACCCTGAAAAATAAAACTCTCATTGAGGGGTTAAATGATTGCAATCTCGAGTTTGACTTCTGTGAACACTGTGTCTATGGTAAACAAAATTGTGTTTTGTTTTACTCTAGTTCTCACAAATCTTCTGATGTTTTGGATCTTATTCATTCTGATGTATTTGGTCCTGTAAAAGCTCCTTCAATATCCAAGTTTGTATTTTTTGTATCTTTCATAGATGATTACAGTAGAAGGACGTGGATTTATTTCCTTAAAAGTAAGACAGAAGTCTTTAGTCAGTTCAAGGAATTTAAAGCTCTTATAGAGAATCAGACTAGTAAGAAGATTAAGTGTGTGAGAACTGACAATGGTGGTGAGTTTTGCTTAGTAGAGTTTGAACAGTTCTATAAAGAACAAGGTATCGAGAGGCATAAGACAACTCCTTATACCCCACAGCAAAATGGAGTTACAGAGAGAATGAACAGGACACTGATGGAGAAGGCTAGGAGTATGCTTAGTGGAGCTAGTTTAGAACAAAGGTTTTTGGCTGAAGCTATGGCCACTACTTGCTATCTGGTTAACAGATCTCCTACATCAGCCCTTTTTGGTAAGACACCCATGGAGGTGTGGTCTGGTAAGAAGCCTTCAATTAGATATCTTCATGTTTTTGGTTGTGAAGCTTATGCACATGTTCCAAAGCTATTAAATGTATTTTCATCTGATACAGTGCTGGTGTGAAAGGATACAAGCTTTGGGATCCTGTGACTAGTAAGGTGTTGTATAGTAAAAATGTTATTTTCAGAGAGCTAACATCTTCTCCTATTGTGCTACAACCAGATGAAAAAGAAAAGGAAAAAGATGTTGTTCAGTTGCCTTCTACCCCTGAGAAGACTGAATAGAGAGACCATGTTGGGCCTAATGATGAGAAGAGCTCTAGCAGCTCTGATAGTTTGCAAGAAGAGGAAGAAAAACCTCAACTGTAGCCCTTGAGGAGATCCACGAGAGAAAGAAAGAAACCAAAAAGGTTTGGTTATTCTATGTTAGATTCCAGTTGTTCCTTTTCTTTGATTACTAACACTGATGAGCCTAGATCTGTGAAAGAGGCTTTGGGCATGGAAGATGCAGGTTTCTGGATTGAGGCTATGGATGATGAGATGGTTTCATTGGAGAAAAACAAAACTTGGGACCTTGTACCTTTGCCTAAAGGGAGAAAATCTATTGGCTGTAAATGGGTGTTCAAGAAGAAATTCTGTGCAAATGGTAGTGTTGAAAGGTATAAAGCTAGATTGGTTGCAAAGGGGTATTCACAGGTAGAGGGAATAGATTATGGTGAAATATTCTCTCTTGTTGCAAAGTTGACATCCATTAGATTTCTGTTATCTCTTGCTGCATCTTATGATTTAGAGATAGAATAGATGGATGTGAAGACAACTTTCCTTCATGGTGATTTGGAGGAAGAGATTTATATGTCATAGCCTGAGCACTACATTGTTAAAGGTAAATAATCCTTAGTTTGCAGATTAAAAAAATCTCTATATGGTTTGAAGCAATCTCCTAGGATGTGGTACCTTAAGTTTGATGCCTTTGTGTTGTCAATTAGATTTGTAAGATCAAAATCAGATCATTGTGTTTATTTCAGAGTTGAAAATGATTACCTTCTTATTGTTGCATTATATGTTGATGATATGTTTCCATTTGGGAAGGGTAAGGGTATGATTTCTGATTTTAAATCTCAGTTGTCAGCATAGTTTGAGATGAAAGATCTTGGGGCAGCTAGGTACATCTTGGGTATGGAAATTAGTAGAGACAAGTCTAACAAAAAACTTTGGTTGAGTCAGAGTAAGTATGTGAAGTCTGTGTTGGACAGGTTCAGCATGGCAGATTGTAGACCACTATGTGTTCCTATTTCTATGGGAACAAAGTTATCTGTAGATGATTGTCCAAAATCTCCTAGTGAGGTGGAGGACATGAGTAGAGTACCTTATGCTAGTGTAGTTGGTAGTCTTATGTACACTATGGTCTGTACTAGACCAGACATTGCCCAAGCAGTGGGAGTCCTGAGTCAGTTTATGGCTAATCCTAGACGGGTACATTGGGATGCAGTCAAGCGAGTATTCAGATATTTGAGGGGTACATTAGATTACTCCATATGTTATCATGGTAACTCTTCTGGATCTCCGCATTCAGTGTGTATTCATGGGTTTGTGGATTCAGATTGGGTAGGTGATATTGACAGCAGGAGATCCACTAGTGCTTATGTGTTCACTATGTTTGGTGGTGCCATTAGTTGGATGAGTAAGCGACAACCTGTGGTTTCTTTGTCCACTACAGAAGCTGAGTACATGGCTGCTACTCATGCTTGTAAAGAAGCCATTTGGCTTAGAAGATTGTGTTTTGATGTTGGTGTTGATGTAGAACATATTACTATTTGGTGTGACAGTCAGAGTGCTATTTGCCTTGCAAAGAATCCGACTTTCCATGCCAGAACGAAGCACATTGATGTGCAGTTTCACTTTGTGAGAGATATGGTTGAAGATGGAAAGGTAAATTTGGAGAAGGTAGATACTATGAAGAATGTTACAGATGCATTAACGAAACCAGTGGGCACTGAGAAGTTCAGATGGTGTTCGGAGTCTATGGGCCTTTTGGCCTATAGCAATTAAAGTTCATGTTATGTTCCTATTGCTCTTACAAGGTGTTCGACAAGTGGAAGAATGTTAGGAATAAGGTGTCTCAACCTTGGATAATTCCTATTCTTATTATTTGTTTTGTAAATATATTTTTTTGCAAATAATGTAATTAAGTGTGAGTGTACATGTCTAGTTGGCATGTTGATGTGTCACTCCACTTGATGTGTCGACATCTTGTGCGTAAGGAGATCATGACTGAAATGGTCATGATGGATTCCTATGATGCGTAAGAACTATTTAAGGAATGTGCTATGACAGGTGTAAGAGAATCTTATGACTTGGGCCTATTTGGGCACCCAAGAAGAAGTGGTTGGTGTGTGTAAGAGAATATGCCAAAAATAGGTTTGTATGACAGATTCTCTTACACTTCTCTTGTGACCGTTATTTTTGGCAGATTCTATGACAAGCTGTCATACTCTATTCTAGGGATGGACGCCTATTCTTGGGATTGCATGTAACAAATATGTACATGTGGCTTTGTGCATGGGTCTTGGTGGTTGTGCCTATTTTTGGGTCCAGAGGAGTCTATATATATGATGCTACTCCTATGGGGGAAATATAACAAAAATTTAAGTCTTGTTGGCTTTGTCTCTCATTTCCTAAAAGAACTTGCATTGCAAGTGTATTGTAATCTTTGTGTTGAAGATAATACATTGTGCAGGTTTTGGAGTGCTGGGGTTTTTTACCGAAAGGTTTTCCCCAGGGTATATCATTGTGTCATTCTCTATTTTTTTGTATGCATTATATGTGGTTGCAATATCTTTTTTAAAGTAGTTAACGAATCTGAAATTGTAAGGATTTATAAGAACTTGCACAATACTCTCCTATAGAGATTAGCGTAGGAAGCTGTTTCCGCACCTGAGTTTCCTTACAGACTATGTATCCAAGTTACGAGATGCCAACTCTTTTATAAGAGGAGATCCAGAAGGAGATACCCCATGCTACTAAAGAGGACCTAGAAGCTTTGTAGATCAGACAGGAGACTCACAAGGTTCAAATCCCAAGTTTCTTGCCTGGTAAGTCCACTAGCACTCCTATTGAAATTCCAAGCTTCAAGATTTCTCCTTCAGTTCATAATCCTAGTCAACAGGAACCTAATCTCCATGCACTTTTAGAGCCTATCCATGATCCTATCTCAGATCTTCAACCACCTCATTTTATCCCTATAAAGGAGACACTTAAGAGTTTTGACTTCCTAAGTGATAGTGAGCCTGTCCTTCAGCAAATAAAGCCCTATGAGCCAATTCCTAAAGAGCCCCCTACACCTCATAGCATTTTAGGCCACCAAAAAGAAGATGATTTTTGTCCCCTAGATGTACTCTTTCATGATGATCATGAGGAACAAGTAGACTTGTTACATGTTGATAAATTAGAGTAGCCAAATAAGGATCATGAAGCAAATGAGGGAGAGACCCTAACTAATTTATTTGAGGAAATGCCTTCTTATATTGAACAAGATGAAGTAGTGCAAGATTTACCAGTTGAGCTCTTTGATTATGATAAGAAAGATGCAGCTGCTGCTAACTTAGAGAAATAAGATGATTTTGATTTAATAATTGATATTTTATGTTCCACTCTTGTTGATATTTCGAAAAAGGATATTGGCTTGTATGTTCCTGAGGAAAACCTTTCATCTCTAGATGCTAATGTTGTGCCAGTTATAGAATCTAGGCCTGTTTGCAATAAAGTGGTGGATGAATCTCAAGAGTCTTGTTTCTTGGACCGTGAGGAGGGGCCAGTTATGGTTGAAGACCTAATGCATTTTGATAGCTTGGATGAGCTATTTGAGGCTTCAACTAATGAAGAGGATAATCCTCTAACTGTAGAAGAAGAAATGGTATGGTATACTATCATGGAGGGGAAGATTCTTGATCAACATGCTGAAGATATTAATGAAATGCACACTAAGCAACAAAGGCTTGGTTTCATACTCTCTAGGGGGTGTCCTATCAGATACCTGGCATAGATGGGATCAAATAGAACATGCATACTCAAGGACTCAATGGAGGGTAATGTTAGTGGTCCACTCCTTGGTGACCAGGAGCTTATTCAAACTCATCAGACTCCCTGGGAGGACAACACCTATGATCTAGTTGAGGTGAGTTATCTGAACTACAAATTTCAAGAGTTGATATGCCAGATAGTTCAATACATTTTTGTGTTCCATGTTCTCTTTGTTGGCATCAAATATGAAAATATAATATTTTGAGGAGAATGGGAAGCTATTTCAATAATCTAGCTAATGGATTTGTTTAACCAGTTTGCTGAGACTGGTTAGAGTAGGGCAGGATGGGAGTTTTTAGTTTTCGTGTTTCCTAAGTGCCTTGGTACAAGTTTCTTTCAGTGTTGTTTTCAGTTCAGTTCTCAATTGGGTTTTGTTAGTAATAAGCCTGAGCAGTCTTCTCAAGTAGTTGGTCCAGTTTGGTTGACGAGAAGGGTTGATTGTTGTTGGGAGCCAACTTTAGTTTTAAAGCTTATTACTCTATGCCCATTGGATCTATAAGGCAATTGGTCAAGATGCTTGGCAGGCAAGCACTCAGTTGAGGTCACTAGAATGTTATCATATTTTTACCCTTTGGAGGCCTAATTACTAGATGAGCTACGATACCCTAGTTTGCATTATTAAGTGGTCTTGCTTAATATTTGTGTTCATTTTCATTGCAAAGTACATGAAAGGGAAAGGAAATAAACTGCATCTAAGATTACATGTGCCAATATTCTGAATATGTTGTAGAGAAGGAAAGAACTGAAAAGAACATCTATCTAAACTCACACATGCCATAAGCATAGCCATTGCAAGAATCGCATATATGAGTGCAAATATACATAATATGAACATGAAGTGCAGGGGTACCAGACATTGCCTAGTAAGGAGTCTATCTCCACTGTGTTCCCGATATGCTCCTGTGATCCTGAACCTGCAAAGAGAGAGAAAAGAAAGGGGGTTAGATCCATTGGATCTAAGAAATGCTTGGTATCACAGTATCTATCCAAAAGCATGCATACGTGCACTCAGCTATACACATGTGACACGACATGTGCTTAGGACAGGTGCATAAAGGAGGCTCTAGAAATAAATGAAATACCATTATTTTTACTAATGTGTTTGTTCCATGTGGAGATGAACGACCTTGACCTGTGATGTAGTCGATGCCAAGAAAACCTCATTTCCTTGGCAGTGGCTAAATCATAGCCCAAAGAGAACTCATGATCAACAATGTAACATTCAGTGGATGGTAGTATTAGTGAAACACTCAAATACATATCTAATGGAGCATGGTCAAAATAGGGCACTGGAAGATCCAAGAAGCATTCATCATCAACATGTTAAGGTACATAAATCCATATGTTTAGAGAAAGTACAACATAAAGGTGCTTCAAAGCTAAACTCAATACATTAACATCATAGCATGAACATAATCAAAATTTTCATTATGAGCCAATAGTAAAAGGACTCAACATGTCATGGTATCCTAAACAAAGATACTTGATGCCAGAGAAAACATCATATCAGCAAGGCACATAGGTGTGGGCACCAACAATCAATTGGATTACATTAGATCAACACAGAGGGCCTCTTTCATACAGAAGAGATATAATCTGCATAGTATCATCATTGTCATGCCATGAAATATATTCAAATGTGCAAGCACCACCATAGGATCATGAGTCATCATTATCCTGGATATCAGTGGTACATGTTTTCAAGACAATAATCAACATCATACAAAGCATACATCAAAATGATGGTAGCAAGGGTTCAAAATAGTAAGCATCTGGGGCATATGCTGTAAGATGGGTATAATAAATACAATTGAGTCATGAGCATGAAGGATGAACACCAATGTCCTGAGCTATAGCCAATCACCAAAAAATGATACTGCACTTTCAATATGCAGTGGCATCAAAAGTTCTCAAATGATAATATTATAGCCCTCAGCCCCGAGCCAAATAGCAAACACAATTAAAAAATAATGTCAGTGCCTGGATTTTGTGTGCTTACAGATCACCAAATAAGTTCCCTAGCTCAAGATCTGGTGCCATAAATATGTAATAGTGGGCATGTAAAGGCTTCCATGATGCTATTACACTAGCCTTCAAACCCAAGAACCAATTTCTTATTCATACAGCAATGTCCCAGTTCATGAGTTGTATATACAAATAAGTCAAAACAGTGACCAACAACATGAAAATGTAGGCATGGTATCAATATAAAAGGCACAAATGCTACAACATAGGCTCGTGGGTTATCAACAAATGGAGAAAATAACAAACACCAATTCCATAGATTCATTCACGACAGCCTCACCAAAAGGATAATAATAACAATGATTAAGTAGTATGCTGGAGTGTTCACAGGTCACATGAGGGACAGAACATTTCAATAGGAAAAATACAATAGAAAAATAATCACCGAGACATGATAGTTTGCAATGTATGCTATCGGGTTATGTGATGAATAAAAGCAATGTGTGATCGACATACCAAAATAGAGATCAAACGGTGATGCCCTAGGTACGATGCAATAGTGCAATAGTAAGCCATCTATGCCTTAACTCATGGGCCTACACATTGGGGAGGTGTTAAGCCAGAGTCATGCCCTAGTAAGTTCATAGGCTCAAACCAACAAATAATAAATGAAGAACAGTGCCCTAGTCAGCATTAACAGAGACAATGAATAGTGATGACATAGAAACGAAGCAATAGAGGAATAATGAAAATACAATGCCCTAATTTCATATAGAGAAAAACAAGTGCCCATGCCCTTGAATGCAATGAAATGAGGCCGGGGTGCCATGCTATCATACAAGTTGCAAAGAAATAGAGATAACAGTGCTATGAATGTATTGTCAGAATACCAAGTATCATACCTTATTCAAAATGCCGAGAGGAGAAGGGTTGTTGTTTCCTTAATCAACTCGATGATCAAATGCGGGACAACCAGTGAAGAAAGGGCAACTTGCCAAGTGTGGATTGGAGAAGACTAAGTGCAATAGTTTCTTTCCTTTTGTGAAAGAGGGGATTTACATTTTGAATATATTCTCCCCTTTCCTAGGGTTGAGAATTTACCAATTATCCCATTTGCTAAGTTTTAGAGGGCATGGTTTTTATTAATAGTGGGCTATTAATATGTTTCTCCCCTTTTTTATTAATTGGGTTGAGACCTTTTTAAATATATTAAAATCCACATATTTTGATATAGGGGTAGGAGCTTTAATGTAAATTCATTGCAAGAAAGTCTTTTTGTAAATTTTGACAAGTGGCATTTTATAAGCCATTGTTAGAATTCTTTTTGATGCATGACTTAGTGGGTAGGATAGTCTTCTCTGACTATCTATTTTAGGGACCCCACTTTTTCTGCCCCCCTAGAATCTTGGGAATCTGGCACACAAATTTGTGATGGCATTCATGGGCCTATTTGGAGTTATTTTCCATCTTTAGGAGGTGGTGGTCATGAATGCAGATGTAGATAGGTTTTCTTTTTATACCTCTCACCTTTGGTGATTGAAGTTAGTTCTTCTTTCCCTCTTCTTGGAGCGGAAAGCTTGTAGCTCTAGAGAAGTGGATTGATTTATTTTGGCTCCTTTAATTGAAGATAATACAATATTCCTTCTTATTCCTATTATTTTCTGAGTTTTCCTATTTGAATTCATGCTAAAGTTATTGTGATCTTGTCATCCTTTACTTTGCATGTCTATTCAAGTTGAATGTTCAAGAAGGTGTTTTGCAGTTATTGTTATAATCTATGTACATTTGGTTTTAAGTTGTGGGAGTCTTTTCCCTTCTTTTAACACAAATACCTCTTATTTCAATAATTGTCAAAGTAGACAGGGTCAAGTTGTGAGTTACCAAATTATTTTTAGTGTCATTGTGAGTTCTGATTCAATCTATGGATCTACTAAGTTAGGTGGATCAGTTTCCTTTCATTTCAAGTTGCAATTGTTTATTTTCAAGCATTTTTCTACCCATTTTCCCTGCAAGTTTAGATAAGTTTCAGGTGATCTAGGGGAAGTGGGCCCTTAATCTGAAGGTCTATTCTTAGATAGGTTACCCACAGCCTAAGAATAGTCTCATTATTCATAGGATTCCTAGGTTCAATACTTAGGAAAACAAGGTGCAATCCTTAGTGACAACAGTACCTTCACCCGGTTGTTGACTTTTCTCAATTAACAGTCCAAAAATAATCTTCCACATCCTTTTACTCCGCTCAACAACTTCCTCAACCTTGTGTTTCATAATGGAACAGGCCCTAAGATTGGGTACAAACATATTTTTGTACTTCTCCATATATGACTTTATGTATTGTGGGGATAGATCTGGCATGATCTTGGCCAATGTGCTTTCCCTGATCTTCTTTTCTATCATCATGGCATAGTACCATTTCTGATCAATTATTTTATATATTTCTTTAGGGATGAGATTCCCCATATGTAAAGGTTTCATCGTGAAAGTGCATAGCATCTCTAGAATTTCCTCTTCAACTCTTTCTTTGTCATCATTACTTAATTTTTTAAATTTTATTTTCTTGAAGCCCACTAGTCCTACAATACTTTTGATATTGTGGCATATTTGATCCATAGTCATTTGACATCTATGTGATGGTATTTTCACTTTTTTATTCTCATCGGTATTGGTCTCTTCATCATCATCATCCTTCTCCAAGACTAAGTTCCTTGTTGGTTTTCTTCAGGATTATTCAGCACAACTTTGGTTTGAATTGGTTTTATTTTTCGTGACCCTTCCACTTCGATTTTATTTTCTGGTATCATTCTCTGGGGCTTGACAACTATGGCAATAGAGGATGCCTTGATCATCAGTATAAGTGGTGCATGAGGAGTGGGCTTAGGTTTCTACAATTTTCTTTTGCTTGTCTCAGCAAATGAGACCTTATTTCCCTTCTTTAGAATTTGAGTGTCTTCCCAATCACTCCCCCCAAACTCACTAGATTTCTCTTCTCCCAAACCTTTTGTTAATTAAAGAGGCGCATTGTCCTCTTCACCTTCTCCTAGAATCTTTTCTAGGTTCTTGATTATCTTCTTTCTCTTTCTCTCAAGGTTTGCAGACTTTAACACCATAGTTATTTTTTACTTAGCCTCTTCATAAATCCCAAAATATTTAGCTTTCGTATCTATCTCCTCAGCTAGTAAAGTGGATATTGATGTTGATGTTTCATCTACACTCACCTCATAAGTTAATGGCCTTAGCCATCCTACTCTAGGCATAACAACCTAAACATAGGTGTGGTTAGTATCCACTAGAAAACATATGTCATTGTAGTGTTTATTTACTAGGGATACAAGGTTTCTACTCCTCTTTCTCTTCTTATTCTTAAATTCCATAAAGTAGCTATCCATAACACTCTCAAAATTCTCACCTAACTAATGAATAAATTTATTTATCTATTGGGTTACTAGTCATTCCTTACTCCATACAACATCTCCAATTGTAGGAAAACTATTCTGAACATAGAAGAATAAACAAATGATCAGAGAACTGAAATTATACATAGAGTTCTTGGCCTTCCAAATTGTAGGAGAACAAAGCGTGTTCACCAAAATGTAATAAATGTAATGTATAAAATGTGTAATATATGAAAATGATGATGATGTGTGTATAAGGGAAATATAAGATCCACCTCTTAATCCAAATTCCCAAAGGAGAGATCCAAATTGATCAACCAAAAGAAAATGGTTAATGCAGAAAAGAATCAATCTATGGAGAATATGAAGAAAAGAGATAACCTTATATTTTGTTATAGAAAGTTTGTATTTAAATTTTGATTCAATTGAAGACAAATACTAACCTAAAAACAAGGTAAATCTAAAACATACTATTTTCTGGTGTTTGTGTTCAGTTTTGGGAAATTTTGCAATTGGATCTGGCCTAGAAATGTAGAAATAGAGAAAACATTGAAACCTTTTGTCTTTCTGAGAAAGGTCAACCTTGACCTAAGATCGGGGTAAGATCTTACCCCAAAAATTCAACCTTGACTTGCACTGCTATGATAGAAATTGTGTTCATGGATCCTGGAATTTCATTGAAAAGGGTACTTAGATTTGTACTGATATTCATTGTTTTGCACCTGGATCTGGAAGATAAAGGGTTTTTTTTGGATGAGGGGTTTCCCTTGGTCAAACCTCGGTTTGGAATCAACCTTTAAAATAGAATGTAAATAGAGAATGCTATCAAGTAGTAGAAGTAGATCTAACAATGAAGCTATGATATTCAATAGATATGCAATTGTATTTGAAATGTAAACAAGTATATTGATATGAAAGCTTGGACTCAACAATAACAAATGTAAATCCAAACCTCCATGATTGTATGCTTTGTATCCACCTTGAAGGGACAATTAATAGATCTTGAAGATGAACAAAGGATTTGAAGGAAGATCACACCACCATGATGGATAGATCTAGGGTTTGAATGATGAATCTTAAATGCTTGAACCAAATTCATCCAAGAGACTTGAAAAATTGAATCCTCATCTCCAATGGAGAACTTGAATGCTTGAATTAATGATTTATTGAATGCTTCCTTGATTGAGAATACTTTCTTGAGGGATGAAGTGTTTGATTGAAAAAGAGAGATGAAATATTGATGATTGATGAAATGAGAGAGGAAGGCTTCCTTTTATACAAGTTAGGGAACAAACTTCTAGAGAGGCCGACATATCAGAAATAAATTCTCATTAAGTGAAAACCCCTAGAAATGGACCCATATTAAATATAATTTGAGAGTTTACCATTCTGAAGCTCGAAACAGCCGACCTAGAAGTGGGAAAATAAACTTTTGAGTTTCCCCCCTCATCCAGAAAACATTCTGATGAAAAGGGGGACTTGGGGCAAGGTCAAGCTCAAATTTGACATAGTTCAAGGTTGAATTTGACTTTGACCTAGGTCAAGGTCAAATTTGACCTTCACCCAAGGGTTAAGGACCCTTGGAAAATGTTCTAGGTGAGGAAAATAGTGCCCGAAGAGGCTCAAAAAAAGCACTAAATAGACACAAAAGATGGGAGGGGGAAGAAAACAAAGGAAAACATGATGATGGAGCAAAATAACCCCTAAGGAGGGATAAATTTTCTTAACATGAAAGTGCTTCCATTTTAAGACTATACTTTAAGCCCCCACTTTAGAGGGAGTATGGAAATTGAACATACTCATAATGAAGGAGAAGAAAGATCCATGTGGATTCACAATGAGATAGAATAAAACTTACTTAAGGAAAAAAGCCCCCAAACTAAGGTTTCTAACTCAACATACATGCACTAGGGTGCAAAAGTAAACACAAAGCTAAAAGACAGAAAAAGAAGGGTTAGTACTAAAAAAACCCAAATCAACTAGTAAAGGAAACCTTGCTAAGAAACGCCTCCTATACTAATATCATATTTGGAAAGCTATCATAAAAGCATAAATGATTACATAAGAAAAAAAAGAGAAACACTATAAATAAAAAATATTCATGATCCAGTCCTACTAGTATGAAAGAGAAAAGAGAGAAAAGATAAAGTGATTACCTCACCCAATAAGATGCCCACCTTACTATGAATCACCAAGGAGGGAGATCCCAATAGGTAGCAAGACCCGATAATTCACCCCAAAACTATGCTTTTTAGTTGTAATGTGTCTTTTGACAGCTTTTGGAATACCCATAGATCCACCTTCATGTATCACTATGAATATAAAATGTGTGTCCCTTCAGGATTTAGCAACTTATGTGTGTTACCTTCTGCGGATTTAGAATATTGAAATTTGAAAAATATGAGTCTCTTTAGGATTAAGCAACTTATGTGTGTTACCTTCAAAGGATTTAGCATATTGAAAATTGAAAAATGCATGTCTCTTCAGGATTTAGCAACTTATGTGCGTTACATTCAGAGGATTTAGCATATTAAAATTTGAAAAATGTGTGTCTCTTCAGGATTTATCTACTTATGTGCATTACCTTCAGAGGATTTAGCATATAAATGAAAAACTATAGTACATGGGAGACCCTATATATTCCCCCCTCCTTATCATGGTTGTCTACTAGACAGGATAAGGAAGAGAAAGAGGATACCTACTTCACAATGTAAGGAGATATCTTGCTTAACAATAATGTACTCTATATTCTTAGCAAATGGTATTAACCCTTACATCAAATAACATAGATAATCGTTAAAAGAATATGACACTCATGAAAAAATAATCCTCAAAGAAAAATATCTTATCAACAAGACCCCCACCATAGAGGAGTGCTTTTAGATAAAATATCATCTTTCAAAGATAAACCAAGAAGGAACAAAAATTCAATCATTAATCCCCCTGCAGTCAAGAGGAAAATGAATCTTTGAATTGAGGGAAACAACTCTAATCACCAAATCAAGGGAAAGAGTTTATAAAGAACATAATTTTTAAAATAAAGAAGAGGTGATGACCTAGGAAAACAACCTCTCATATAAAAGGATATCCATAGTCAAAACATCAGTGAGTATAATGAAATAATGTTGCAAGATAAACAAATGCCATAGAGCTAAGGAAAGAAGATCCCTAGACAAAGAGAAAGAAGGAAGAACCTTTCCCCCCAAGGATGAAAGAAAGGGATACCTTTTCAAAACAAATGTCTTTAGAAAAGATATCTTGAATATAAAATAGAATCTATGGATGATTATAAACATAATGCAATACCATTGAGAAGGAGCATAGAAAGAATACCAATTAAGCTCAAGACATAATATATGCTAAAAGCCTAATGGATCCTAGAAGACTTGATGGAAATATACCTCTTGCCCTCCATTCTAGAGACAAGAGGAGAAGAAAACTATACTATATCAGAATTAGGGGTATCCCCTATATCAAAATTATGAAGAAATTGTAAAACTGCACGAGAATAAGATATAATTCCTAAAGAAGCTCTTTCTCTAACATATAACTTAAAATGAACACAATCATCAAGTAAATGTGTATTACTATATTGACAAGGACATTTTTATTTGAATAGAGCATCTATCGACATAGGTTTAAAGATTTATTTCTTGGAATTCGTTAACTGAACATACACCTTTTTAGCCACATCTTGACGAATAGCAGGATAATCTAAGGTAGGTGTTGGTAAAAGAACATGTAGAGGAGGATGACTACCAGCCACCTTAAATTGAGATTGCGAACAACCAACACCAGACATATCTTGTTTAGGGGATATATGAACTAGATACTTAATACCATGCTCATTAACACCAAGCCCTAAACCTCTATAACCTTGTTTAGTCATCATATTATATCATGTAGTGTACATATCATGTATAGCTTCTATAGGAGGTGATTTTTTATTGTGTTCATGGGTAAAGGTTGTATAAGGTGGAATAAAAGGTTTAGAAGAAGTTTCTTTTCTCTTCCCTTTAATATCATTTTGGATCGAATAAGAAGGGGAAGGTAAATACAAGAATTATTGCACATTTACATCATGAACCATAGTTTGGACCTCATCATAAGTATGAGAAGAACTAGGGATAGCTGATGGAGAATTAGGCATATTAGGAATATTAGTAATCAGATTAGGATTAGGAACAAGATTAGGAAGTATGAGATTAGGATAGGAAGATTAGGAACTAGATAAGGAATTATAGGATTAGGATTAGGAAGATTAGGAGATGGCGTATCATCTACCAAATTATTCACATAATCCAAAAGAGAAATAAGTCTTCCACATAAATCTTTAATGAAAGTTTTGAAAGTAGGAAGACTAGTATTGGTCAATATCACAATAGAATAGGCAAGTGAAAAATGAAGAGTAACCAACATAATGAAGTGGATAATACTCTCATAAAAATCATAAGTATGGTAAAGAGATGCTAAGAGGATGATAATAAATAAAATAACCACACACCAAAGAATATTAAATATCTTCATAGTAAATTAAATGCAAGAAATATTTGTGAAATATGTAGATTTTTTTATTTTTTTTAATATTAAAATGCAAGAGCACAAAATAAATCTAATATTAAGGCAAGAAAACAAAGGATCTAACACCAAAAAGATAGAGTTTTCTATCGCGGCTTCACCAAAATGTAAGATAATAAGGTGAACACACAAGATACAACAAATACAATAGGGCATCTAATTCCACAAAAGATAGGGGGTAAGCTCGTCGGGTTCACCAAAATGTAGGAGAACAAAGTGTGTTCACCAAAATGTAATAAATGTAATGTATAAAATGTGTAATATATGAAAATGATGATGATGTGTGTATAAGGGAAATATAAGATCCACCTCTTAATCCAAATTCCCAAAGGAGAGATCCAAACTGATCAACCAAAAGAAAATGGTTAATGCACAAAAGAATCAATCTATGGAGAATATGAATAAAGGAGACAACCTTATATTTTGTTATACAAAGTATATATTGAAATTTTTATTGAATTGAAGAAAAATACTAACCTCAAAATAGGGAAAATCTAGAAAATACTATTTTTTGTTGTCTGTGTTTAGTTTCAAGAAATTTTGCAATCGAATCTGACCTGTAAATGCAAAAATAGAGAAAACCCAGAAACCTTTTGTCTTTTTGAGAAATGTCAACCTTGACCCAAGATCGGGGCAAGGTCTTGATGCAGGGGCATCCAAGGTTAAGGTAGTGGCATTCTTTGTCCTCTGTGAAACTGCATGGGGTGTTTGTATTTTGGCTGGTGTTACTCAATTGTAGCCTTGACCGATGGTCTCAGTCATTGAAGGAAACTCGATCACTGAAGGAACTCGGTAGCCTCTGGTGCTTGGTGAAAGTGTTACTCAGTCATGCCTATGATGCTTGGTCGACACTGGTGCTTGGTGATGCCTAGCGTGCTTGGTCAATTCACTATCACTCGGTAGCTATGGCTTACCAACTGGAGTTCTATGTGATTTGTTGAGCTGACTTGGTGCATTTATTGTTGGTAGCTATTGTTATAGGCCAACATGCTGAATTAAAAGTTTGTATACATTTCTAAGCTGACTTGTATGGCATTTAATTATTTGTTTTTGGGAGTCAAGGGTTTCATCCAACTGACTTGTGGCTGATGATTAGTATTTATAGAATGATTGGGTAGATCATTGGGGGCGGTAGAGAAGTTGATGACTTGGAAGACTTAGTAAATCAGATCTGAGGTTCTAAAGCTAAAGTTGGTGAAGTTGTGGAAAATATCTTCCATGATCCTACAGATCAGATTGTAATCTGATAGTTGTTTGTAGCAGAGTGAGGGGTTGCATACTTGGAGACAAGGAGATTTCTTGGAGGATTGCGAGCTCAAGTTTAGATATGCCTTAGGGTTTGCATCAGATTTTGATTGTCTTCAGAGTTGAACTAGCTGAGATTGTATTGGATCTAGTTGTGGATCTTGCAGAATTGTTTCATTTTGTAATTGGCCCTAACTTAGAAGGCCTTACAGTTGGGCATGTTAATGTGAATTACTTGAAACATTTAGGGTGTTATATGTTTTGTTGAGTATTCTGTTGTGTAATTTTGTTCGCTGCAAGGTTTGGACTATCCTTCATTGGATCTGCCATCCTTGACTACATCAGGTGGTATTAGAGCTGAGGTTTGTTCCTATTGGAGCTGATTGTTGACCTTGTGAAGGAAAGGTAGACCTAGCAAGGCTGATCTTGTGAAGTTGATCCTATTGAAATAGAGATTATGCATAATCTAGATTGCAGACCTAGAGTACTGAACTTGTGAAATCTCACCCTAGTTGTTTGTTCATGGTTGTAGGTTGAGATATGACTTGTACACAACTTGGAGATTGTCACAAGGTGTTCGGTGAGGGTTTGTTACAGAGGGTTTCTCTTATCTTTAAGGATGCCTCTGAGAAGATTGGACCCTAGAGCTATTGCAGATCTTTGTGATGCTGTGGAATCAAATATTTTTGATAAAGTCAGATTGGATGTCAGATCTGAGATAGAATTGATGAAGAATGACATGGTCACCAAGATCATGAGAGATTTTGCTAGTGTACCTCAGAATATTGGTACTTGGCTATGAAGAAGCTGCTAAAGAATTTGAAATGGCTAGATCTAGTGGTGATGACCGGAGGAATAGATCTGGTGAAGATAGAACTACTTGGTTACATCGATCTGGAGCTCAGTTTGGCAGTAGTTACCGAATGGAAGTTTCTAATTTCTTTGGTACTTTGAAGCCTGACAATCTGATTGATTGGATTGGTGAACTTGAAGATTTCTTTAAGCTAGAAGAAATTGAAGATCCTCTTGGGTTGAGATTAGCATAGACAAAGTTGAAAGGACATGCTGCTCTTTGGTGGAAAGAACTACAAAGAGGCCGAGAAGATGAAGGTAAAACAAAGATCAATCAGTGGAGGTTGATGGTGACAAAGTTGAAAGCTAAGTTCATACCTTTTGACTATGAGCTTGACTTGTTTAAGAAGTTACAGAATCTAAAACAGAAGGACTTGTCTATTGAAGATTATACCGAGGAGTTCTACAAACTTACTATTCCATCTGGACACCAAGAGCTTGGTAAGGAAAAGGTAGCTCATTATGTGAATGGTCTAAGATTGAATATTCAAGATGAGCTTGGTATGCTAAAGATTGATTCTGTTGAAGATGCTTATCAGTATGATCTGAAGGTAGAAGATAAGTTGAAGAGGAAACAACCTAGTAACTCCCAAGGGAAGGAAAAGATTGATCACTCAGTGAAGGATAAACCAATTGATGTAGAAGATGAACAAAAACCTATAGAACTGAAGAAGAAGAAGATAGGTAGAGTTATCTTTAAGGGTAATTTCTATAACTATGGAGAGGAAGGACACCATTCTTTTGAGTGTCCATGAAAGAAGGTTTATCGATGAGCTGTTGTGATGAATGAGAACATTCAGAATGAACTTGAATCAGAGAACTTGCTGCTTCGGTGAACATTGCTCGGTACAAAGGTTGAACCTTGTCAAAGGAGTAACTTGTTCAGGACCTGATGCAAATATGAAGGTAAACTCTGTGATGTTATAGTTTATAGTGGTAGTACTAATAACCTTGTTGCTGAGGACCTAGTTTAGAAACTTGGTTTGAATAGAATGAAGCATCCTTGTCCTTATAGGCTTGGCTAGTTATAAGATGTTTATGCTTTGGAAGTAAGAGAACAATGCTTCATTGATGTTTAGATTGGCCAGTACAGGGATCTTGTGTTATGTGACATTGTGAAGATGAATAGTTGTGATATATTTCTCGGTATACCTTGGCAATATGATTTTAGAGCTATTTATGACTTTGTCCGAAATGTGTTTACTGTTGAGAAGGATGATAAGAAGTTTTTACTGATGCCTTTGATGGATATAATGCTTGGTAGGAGAAACCTGAGTATTGGTAGCCAAGTTGAGATTATGGATCTAGAGGAAATGAATGATCAATTTGGAGAACCGACCTATACATTGTCAAGAAAAGACTTGAAGAGAGAGGAAACTGAAGTGCAAGAATTTGCAAGAAGAAAAGGTGGGGGACTTGTATGTAAAGAACTAGTTTGGGATTTACATGATGAATCCTAAAAGATGTTCTTCTCACATATGAACATCTTTTGGAACCTAGGGTGTCTGATGGAGGGGCATCCAAGGTTAAGGCAGGGGCATTCTTTGTCCTCAGTGAAACTGCATGGGGTGTTTGTATTTTGACCACTATTACTCGGTTGTAGTCTTGACCGATGGTCTCAGTCATTGAAGGAAGCTCGGTCACTGAAGGAACTTGATAGTCTCTAGCACTCAGTGAAAGTGTTACTCAGTCATGCCTGTGGTGCTCGATCGACACTAGTGCTCGGTGATGCCTAGCATGCTCGGTTAATTCATTATCACTCAGTAGTTTGGCTTACCATTTGGAGTTTTGTGTGATTTGTTGAGCTGAATTGGTGCATTTATTGTTGGTAGCTATTGTTATAGGCTGACATGGTGAGTTAAAAGTTTGTATACATTTGTAAGCCAACTTGTATGACATTAAATTATTTGTTTTCGGGAGTTAATGGTTTCATCTAGTCGACTTGTGGCTGATGATTAGTATTTATAGGATGATTGGGTAGATCATTAGAGGGGGTAGAGAAGTTGATGACTTGGAAGACTTAGTAAATTAGATCTGAGGTTTTGAAGCTAAAGTTGGAAAAGTTGTGGAAAAGATCTTGCATGATCTTGCAGATCAGATTTTAATCTAAAAGTTGTTTGTAGTAGAGCTAGGGGTTGCATACTTGGAGACAAGGAGATTACTTGGAGGCTTGCAAACTCAAGTTTAGATTTGCCTTAGGGTTTCCATCAGCTTCTGATTATCTTCAGAGCTAAACTAGCTGATATTATATTGGATCTGGTTGTGGATCTTGTAGAATTGTTTCATTTTGTAATTGGCCCTAACCTGGAAGGCCTTACAGTCAGGCATGTTAATGAAAATTACTTGAAACATTTGTGGTGTTATATATTGTGTTGAATATTCTGCTGTGTAATTCTATTGGCTACAAGGTTCGAACTATCCTTCATTGGATCCTCCATCCTTGACTACATTAGATCTTACTCTAGGGCACAATCTTACCACAAAAATTTGACCTAGGCCTGCACTGCTCTGATGAAAATTTTGTTCGCAGATCCTAGAAATTCCCCAAAAAGGGTACTAAGATCTCCACTGATATTCACTGTTCTACACCTGGAACTACAAGAAAAAGGGTTTTGTTTTTTGGGTGAGGAGTTTTCCTTAGTGAAACCTAGTTTGGAATCAACTTTTTAAAAGAGAATTAAAATAGAGAATGCTAGCAAGTAATAGAGGTAGATCTAACAACAAAGCTATGATATTCAATAGATATGCAATTGTATTTGAAATGTAAACAAGTATATTGATATGAAACCTTAGACTCAACACTAACAAATGTAAATAAAAACCTCCATGATTGTATTCTTGGAATCCACCTTGAAGGGAGAATGAATAGATCTCAAAGATGAACAAAGGATTTGAAGGAAGATCACACCACCATGATGGATAGATCTAGGTTTTGAATGATGAATCTTAATTTCTTGAACCAAATTCCTCCAAAAGACTTGAAAGCTTGAATCCTTGATCTTAAATGGAGAAGTTGAATGCTTGAATGAATGATTTCTTGAATGCTTCATTTATTGAGAATGCTTAATTGAGCGATGAAGTGCTTGATTTCAAAAGAGATGAAAGATTGATGATTGATGAAATGAGAGAGGAAGGCTTCCTTTTATACAAGTTAGGGCACAAACTTCTAGAGAGGCCAACATATCAGAAATAAATTCTCATTAAGTGAAAACCCCTAGAAATAAACCCATATTAAATATAATTTGAGAGTTTACGATTCTGAAGCCCAAAATAGCTGACCTAGAAGCGGGAAAATAAACTTTTGAGTTTCCCCTTACATCCGGCAAACTTTCTGATGAAAAGGGGGACTTGGAGAAAGGTCAAGGTCAAATTTGACCTAGGTCAAGGTCAAGGTTGTGCTTGAACCAAGGGTTTAGGACCCTTGGAAAATGTGCCAAGTTTAGGGAGGCCCAACAAAGCCCTAAATAGGCACAAAATATGGGAAGGGGGTAGGAAATGGAGGACAATAGGATGATGGCCCAAAACACCCCCTAAGGAGGGCTAAAAATTCTTAACATGGAAGCTCTTCCATTTTAAGATGATAAACTAATTAGGTTGTTGGAAAGTTGGGTCAATTGGCTCGACAAGATCATAAGTGTGATCTTTCTTTACCATCTGCCATGCTTGATCGACCACAATATAGGCAACATTATCTAACATGCTAGACTGATAGAATTTGTGATCAATCACTCTCACTACAAAATCTATCTCTCGATTTGTGATTGTGGATATTACCATTCCTCTCTTATTCGACACTTCTTGAGTGTTTGTTTGAATTGTTTCTTTACTCTGGCATCTCATTGTTTTCTTCCCAGTTAGATAGGGATAGCCAGTGGCTCAGTGAATCATATCATTGGTTATCTTAACTGGTCCATCCTCCAACCATATCTTCATATCATGAAGTCTACTTAAGATGATCTTAATCCATTCAACTTTAAAATTTCTCGGGAAATATAGGGCACCCACTAACCCTTTCTCAACAATTTGCTGATGTTCAACCTTCAACACTCCATTGTTGCATTACTTGTTGTATGCCTCTCTTAGCTCATAGTCACCAATATCTCTAATTGTACACATGTAGCATGAGTGCACATCATTTATCATCAAAACCCTCAGCAAAATTGATGCCAAGGCACCTGTGAGATCTCCCTTGACCACACTTTCCAGAATGGCTTGAAATTTAGGTGGCTTGCATGCATCACTCCTCACAAGTTGAATATTCAAAAATTCTCTTCCTTTCTTCTTAGCTGTGATAGACGAAGTGGATGCCATGTCTCTAAATTTAGGGCTTCAAATTATAAGTTCAAGTTACTCGGTAATACCTTATTTCAACATTTCTTCATGATGTTTGTCGACGACATGCTGTAAAGATCTTTGCAAACTTAGCTTAGCACAAATAGCTCTTCTTAGTCTCTAAAAAATCACTCTACAAGTTCTCAAATCACTAGGTGACATGAGAATGAATGGTAATTTTTCACTTTATAGGATCAAATGGTAACTTTTAGGGCTTCATTAAATGATTCATACACTTTGTAGGTGAATGCAGTTGTCTCAGCCTTCACACTACCACTCGATTATCATGTACTCATACTCAGTTGAAACCATGACTTGGTCAATTCTACCATTTCAATTCTGGTTGGTACATATGACATCAAAGCTATCACAAGAGCAATGATACCAATTGTTTTAGTCCCAATTGAATGTAATACCCTTCCTAGGTGCTTTATACTACTTATTGGATGTCCACTTAGCTTTGGATATACATTCTTGTGCTCTATGGTTGTATTTATGATAGTGAAAACAATGTCCTTGAAATCTACACATAGTCGGTGGATTACTAACCTTTGACCTACATTCATGTGCCTGATGTCCATGTTTCTTACAATTAAAACAATTTCCTTTAAACTTTGGTTTAGGATTGGACTTACCATTATTGAGTCTACAGATGTTCACTGTGTGTCCTAGATTTCCACAATGATGGCATGTGGGTTTCTTATTAGTTGACTTTGCATTCCTTTGTTCTCCACTTTTTTATGATTCTCCTTCTTCAGTGGATGATAAGTGCTCATCATGTCTAAGTCCAAAAGTATCGCTGGATCTTCTTGGTGACCTCAATAGTTCTTAAAAGTATTTACAAATTCATTTGGTTTGTTCATCCTTTTATTGAGCTCCTTTTTAGATCTGAATTCATTCTCAATGCAGGAGCATCCTTGGTGTAAGAGCAATCTTGCATCACCCAAAAATATTTCTAGTTTCTTTTCAATAAGGGCTATCTTGTGCAGATCTTCTATTTTTGGAAAGTTACTATTTTTAGTAAGTTTTCTACAGAATGGTCTATTTTCTTCCCTGGAGGTTCATTTTTGTCATATCAACCTACCAATAAAGTTTCATTGCCAGATCAAGTTTAGTTTTGAAGTTATTGAAATTTTTTGGTATTGGCAGCAGGGTATAGAAAAGTTTTCAGGCTTTAGAGGCCCCAAATGAGGTTGAAACTTCGACTGAATGAAGCTTTCTTAATTCAAGTGTTGTAGAGTGCTTTGTGCCCTTTTTGAAATGGGCTCATAATAGTCAATCAGGTCAATGGGTGATGACTTATGGTCTTCAGAAGTTGGGTCAACTAAAATGGCAGAAAATAAATTTTCTTCAAAATTTTTGTTTAGGTTTCAAAAGTTGTTTTGAGCTAACTTTGATGTAATAAATTGTAAAATAAAATAATTCTAAGTTTGGTCGGCCTTATTGGCTAAAATTCTGGAACCTTCCCAGGCGGTGGAAAATTGTCTATATAAGCAAGGTTGTAGTGTTGTCTTAGGCAGTTCAAAGCAGTTTTGGGTAGATCTGGGTAATAATTTGAGGATTTGTCCTACAAAATATTATAAGGGAAAATGCCCATGTGGCTTTGCATATTGTAATTCTAAAATTTGTAATTCCACATTTGTGGAGATAATAAGAAGCCCATTTTCTTTTCTTGCAAATTTTTGTTGTTTCTCTATTTTTGTTATGTGTTTGTGGTATTAAGCGGAGCACCCTTCATCAATTCTTCATTTGACTCTTCTCTAATCTCATATTTTTTATTTCCATATCTTTCCTACTCAACTCTTGACTAGAAAGTAGCAATTGATTTACCATGTCCAATTGATTATTTTTTAGCCTTTACATGTCACATGTCCTTTCATCAAGTCTTATGGACATTTGTATTTTTCCTTCTTCAACCATTGTCTTGTCTTCTTCAACTTTCTTTTTCTGTTCAATTAATTCACATAGTCTTATTGATTGAATTTCATGTTCTCTCTTTAGATTTTTTATATCTTCATTCAGTATGCTGTTTCTCTCTAACATTTTTTTTATAGCTGCATCACTTTCAGTGGGATTTCCATTGTAAAATAGACCTTTAGTATCCTCTTCTTGATATTGTGTATCATTCTGTTGAATTGCCAATTCTTTCCTTCTTCTTAGTGATTTCTTCAATTCACCTCCGGTTGCTTCAAGTTGGTGTAATGCAATCTGAATGTGAATCTTCATATTATCCATGTTCTTTCCCAACTTATAGACCTCCATTTACAAGACCTTAACTCACAAGTGATTAGACCTCTTTTAAGAGACCAAATCTCTAATACCAATTGTTAGAAATCTAATATGCGAAATGAGATACTAAGACGTGGGGAGGGGGGGGTGGTGAATTAGATATCTAATATTAATTCCACTCTGACATAAATTCCACTTACTTATCATAACAATTAATCTCAATACTGAAATAGATGTAACAATCTAACTTCATCCATGAAATTGAAACACAACACAAATATTTTGATTACCCAGAAACCCTTGAAAGGTAAAATTGGGGTGGGGATGACACCCACAAATCTTCACTACTATAGTATAAATTTTTCCTATTAGGGATGCAATGTTTGATCACTTCAGATGATCTACCTTGTGAGGGGTCTTCCCTATTAAGAGCTTATAGACATATAAAATCTACCTTGATTAAAGGATTTGAAACTTATGAATAAGTAAGAACTCGGTTAAGAGATTTATGAAATCCTATCAGGACTACTCTTTTAAGATATTTACCTTGATTCTCTTATTAAAATGTATCAGTACGTGATCCTTTAGTTTGAACTGATAATGCTGATAATAGATCTCCTCTTTCCAATACTTATCTAATCTCAAAATTAAATGTATCTCTTTTTTGTCCTTCACTGCTTTTCTCGATCACTCTGATTGATGTCTGCCTATATCAAAATACTCCTATGTTCTACATAGACGAGATCTTCTTTAATGCATCCAACCACATACATACATACTTACTTACTAAATTTTAGGATTTAGATCTCATCTTATATAAACATCAAATAAACCTCCTAGATCAAGATCAATGATCTAGATTCTTTACTTATGCCCCTTAAGAATTCCATTTACCTTAGAGGTTACATGGATTACATAGGGATTAATTATTATATTTATACAAGGCATAATCAACTCCATGATTACCTCAACAAACATTAAATATTATATAGATGTCAGAAAAAATAGTTTACCTAAATGTTTGTGCCATTACAAACACATATGTCAAAAATGGCTTTCTATAGAACTCGGCATAAGCTGCTCAATGGTTACTGAAGTGCTCGCTGACCTCTGACTTGCTCAGTAGTAACTACTACTCGGTAACTATACAAAATACAAGTCTAGACATAACTCGGCCTTTACAAGATGGATCAGTCGTAATGATGACCGATAAACATTTCCTAGAAAATGACTATGCTTAAGACAGTAATAGACAACAAAACTCAGGGGTCAACACATACTCTACAAGAAAATAGTGCCACAGGTCCCTATATAGGGATGCAACTCAATGATTTATTTCATTATGCTTCATATTTTATGCAGTTCTAGTACGTACTATGAGTGGTAAACCTTATATATTGGAGAAGTTTAAATTATGATTATTTTATATCTTTGGCAAAGCATCAAATTTAATTTTATTACAAAAGAAGCCTCGATCTTGTAATTTATTAAAATTTTTGCATAGATTACCAAATCAGATTTTTTGTTTACTAAAACAATGGAAAGGATGCGTTTAATTTTAACTTTGATGAAAATTCTTGTAAGTAATCTCATCTAGCCAATCAAATAGTAAATTAAAAATAATGAAAAAGACAAATTTCTTAAATTTGTGCAATAAAATTAAAAAATCTAAAAATCTTAGGCAACTTTCAATAGTTTACATGGATATGTGCCTAAATATAAAAAGAGAATAAAGATAAATAATTCCTAACATGATGAACTTGGATGAGCTCAAATTGCAAATCATTAGTGCTTCCATGTCAAACATGTGTGGTTTCAGTACAGTCTTCATCTGAAGAGGCAATTTTTTCTGCTACCAGATATGGTCAAGTAGATAGCTTAAAAATTTGAACCCTAAGAATAACTAGTGACACCCTATTTATGCAATATATCTTAGAGGGAAATTATTCAGGCATATTGTTAAATACCTTTCTATCATGATCCACTAGTCAAAATGTGGAAGCATAGACAAGGCACATGAATTTTTTCACACGATGCCTAAAATAAATGTGTTCTCATGGATTGTAATGGTCATAGGATACACAGACAATGGATTTGATGAAAAATATTTAGAAACTATGAAGCAGATATGATTGTCAAGTATGTGTAAAGATAAATTTCACAACCTTTTCTAGTATCCACTCTCCCTGTATGAAAAAATGCAATCTAGAGTAGAGTATGGGTATGTATGAGAATAGAAGATATGGAGTATAGTATGGGTATCCATTAGAGAATAATACACATGAATTTTGTTAAATATAGTTACAACCATGTTGCTTAGACATGTATGAAAAAGTGGAATTGTACATAGGGCACATGAACTATTTGAAAGATGCCTCAAGTAAGCATAGATAGGGCACACAAACCATTTGAAAATATGCCTCAAAGAAGCATAGACAAGGAACATAAATTATTTGACAAAATGCCTCAAAAAAGTTTTTTTTATCTTGGAACAAAAATCCATAAAATCCCTCAAAATCACTATGAGAATTTTTTTTTCTTTCCTATCATTTTATTTTTTCTCAACTAAATTCCAATGCAAAATTCAAAAAGAAAACAAAAAAATGATATTGATAAGATTACAACCTTCAATTTTTTTTTTAAATCCCTTAAACCCTGCTAGTAACATAAGATATACATCATTAATATTGTTTGGATATTCATCACACAAAACCCATCTCAAATAACATTATAAACAACCATAAACATAAGCTTAGGGATAATATGAAGAAATATGAAAGATAAAACCATGGGGAGCCTATAATATTTTCAATGTTAACCTCACCTCAACAAATGACTTCGATCAATAGGAAAATATCTGCCCAAAAATTATGATTATGGTAGGGAAACATGATGTTGGACAACTCTCTCCTTGCCCCACCATGGCTTAGCAATACACTAAAGTTTGGTCAATTATATTCCTTTATTTTTCTATATATTTAACAAGAGGAACCATAAAATGAACCCTTTAGATGTATCGAATGTTAGAAGAGGTAGTCTTTGGAGGCAGTGTAGAAGATGAGCATCAAACTTTCCCCAAAATCCAAAAAAATTATATTGGAAGAAAACTCCTAGTGTGATAACTTACATTACGTCAAGTGTTTTGAAAAAAGAAAGCCCATCTTCTAATCATTTAAATGTTTAAGATAAAATGGAAAGTTTGTCTTAAAATGATATCTTGAAACAACAAAAATGAAATCTCACTAAGGATACATTGATATGTTAAGTTACATGAGCTTAAATATAGGGCCCTCTTTTTTGTGAAAAATTCTTGAAAATTTATTGTTTATGACATATCTTGGTACTCTTTGCATAGATTTTGCGTTGTCTAAATGAAACATTGTTCCTTTGTACAGAACTCTAATTATTACCCCTTGAAACTTGATTTTTTTTAACAAAACCAATGATATTGTTTGTTTCCTATAATGTCCTATGGATCAATCAAATTTGATGTTTCCTTTAAATCCCATTGTTTCCTTGTATTGCCCCCAATGTTCTCTCAATTTAACTTCAAAGGTTAGATGCAAGTATGGTATGGACTATTTTCCTAATTTCTACTCTTTGAAACCTAAGTTATCTTCCTTATAAGGTTAAGTCAATGAAAGAACATGACTTCAATTTTCCTCCCTTATCATTTCAATGTTAATTCAGAATTTGAAAGGAAAATATAATATTGTACACATTTTGTTCCCCCTCAATCTCTTTTCTCTTTCATAGGAGATCAACTTTTAAATAAAAGAATTATAAGATATTAAGCTTATTTTCATTATTTTATCTCCTAGGGCACATAAATGGTAAAAAATACAAAGAAAACCTAAAAACACATTTAACATGATAACACAACTAGGAAATCAAATTGGCTTCAAATTATAGCTAAAACAATTATTAATTCAACAACATAATGAGTAATATGCAACCATAATGCTATCAACAATACTATTCTAAAAAAAACATGGGCGAGCACTCCAGTGGGAAACAAATTTCAAATTCCTTCTCTTCTCTGGTTGGCCATGGTGGTCACTATGGGGTTTCTGGGTCTGGGTCCTCCCAAGCAACTAGGTTTTTTGGTTTTGCAGCATTGGAGCCTCCATTGTCTAACCTGGTGGTGTCAGAGTCTACTGGGGAAGATTTTGGGAGTCCTCTAATTTATCATGTCCCTCTGGCATCTTCCATGACCTTGGTTTTGGGTCCTCTGATCAGTGTTGAGGATGAGCTTTCTTTGTCTTGTGCGTTGGACCTACACCATTTGTCCGGGCCTGTGGGTTCTATTGTTGACAATTATCCTTTGCTAGGAGATAAATCTGCTGGAGAGAGTCCCCCTTGGGCCCCACTTGGTGGGGAAGGTTGCAAGGGGTTTCTTTCTAACGGTAATTCTAATGGGGCCTCACATTCCATCAAGTGGGTTGACCTGGTTGGGAAACATTCATCTATATTTTCCTCTTGTCTTGTGGAAGTGACTAGGGACTTTCAAAATAGTATCTTCTCTATCTTCATTCTGGATTTGCTTGTCAACTCTTTTATTTCCTCCATGGACCTTACCCTAGTGGGTAAATGTTTGTGTGCTCACCCTACTATCAAAGTTGTTCGACATTTCACTCACAAGAAATGGGTGCTTAAAGGTCAGGTTGATATCACAGCTCTCCCTAGGGGTTTTCTCTCATTTGTTTTTAATAATAAGGAGGACCTAGATTTTTTTTCATAGTGGGGGACCTTGGATGCTTGGTATGATGACCTTGGATTTTAGGAAATTGTCCCCTAACTGGGATTATAGTGACAACTTGTTCATAGAATTTTTGGTTTGTGTCAGATTCCCTGGCCTACCTCTTGAATATTGGAACAAGGAGGTCCTTAAGGGTTTATCTTCATCCTTTGGTGGTGATCTCATTTCTCTTAACCCTTCAACAGAAACAAAATCCAAATTGGTCTTTGCAAGAGCTTGTGTGAATTTATGTTAGTTTGATCATCTTCTAGCTTTAATCTCCATTAACTCCAAGCTAGGGAAGTGGGAGCAGGAGGTCAAGTTTGAGTCTCTCCCTTTTTCCTACTTTTATTGCAAAAAGATGGGTCACTGGGCTAAAAATTGTCCCTTCAAGGGTTAAAAAGATCCTAAATTTCCCTCTAAAGATTGAGTCCCTCCCAACGAGGTCAAACAAATCTGGGTAGAGAAAATGAATAGTTCTGGTTCTCACCAAGTAGATCCTTGTATTGTGCCTCCTTCTAGTTTGGAAAAGATAGGTGAGGTTACTTCTGATGTTTTGGAACCCTTGGAGGAAGGTGAAATAGCTGATTTAGGTGCGATTGGTGATTCCACTTCTCTAGTTACAGTTTCTGAGTAATTGTCTCCTCTATCCCTGGGGGATGAAGGTTCTTCCTTCCCATCTTCTCCCCGTCTTCCCCTGGAAGTCATTTTTCCTTGTTAGATGTCTTTAGAGGACAAGAATCTTGTTTTGGAGACTGTTATCTTCCCTCTAGGGTTGCATTCTATTTCTAGGGTCTAGGAGGACTCTTTAGATCTGATGTGAAACTGGCTAATTCATAAGTTTTTGAGGGTTTCTCCTCTCCTAATTTTCCTAAAGATTATGGAGATAATTTCCCTTTGGGTAAGGAAGGTTCTCAATTTTAACCGAATGAGGTTCCCTGGACTCAAAAGATAAGTAAGAAGAAGAAGAATAAAAGTATGTTTCCTAAGGCTTCTACCCTAGGATCTATTTGAGTGCCTACTTGAAGCATGGTTGAAGATGTTGGTATTATACCTAAACCTAGAGGAAGGAGGTCCAAAAAATCTCTTAGAGAGAAAGAAAGTCAGAAGGATAAAGAAGATGGGAGGCAACTCACCATTTAGGGGCCCTACCCCCCTAGTTTTAAAAGAAAATCTTATCTTGGAACATTAGGGGCTTGAATAGCCCCCATAAGCAGGACATCTTGTGGATCTTGGTTAGAGACTATAAGCCTAACATGACTCTTATCCAAGAGACAAAGATGGTGAAAGACAAAGTGGAGAAGATTAAGATATTTAGAAATGGAGGAGTTGTTGGTTGTAGCTCTGAAGGTGGGTTTGGAGGTTTAGCAGTCTTTTGGAAAAGTTTCAATATTTCAAGTGAGATTATTAATATGGATAAGAATATCCTTAGTATGAATTTTTTTCATATTAGGTTTGGCTTCATTTGGGTTATCAACAATATCTATGCTCCTAATTCTAAAGTTGGTAGGAATAAATTTTGGAAGGTTATTGAGAATCATAGGTTGTCTTTTCTTGATTTTCCCTAGCCACTGATGGGTGACTTCAATTACCCTATGTCTATCATTAATAAATATGGGGGCGTGCATTCTCAAAGTCAGACTAATGGTAGAATTGATCTTATGGATATGATTAATAGACAGGGGATTTTGGATGTGGATCTTCAAGGTTTGAATTATACGTGGCTGAATAGAAGTATCGGTAAGGATCTTATTTAGGTTAAGTTTGATAGAGCCACCATTTATGGTGACTAGCTTGATAGATTTGGTTTCTTCCTTACCTCTTTTACTAAGATGGGGTCAAATCATTTTCCCATATCCTTTGTGGCAGATCCCCTAGTTTCTTGAAGGAAGGCTCCCTTTCGCTTTGAGAAGATCTAGTTGGACCATCTAGATATTGAGATCAATATTAAAGAATGGTGGGATGTCCAAATATAGGGCTCTTCTATGTTCAAAGTGGAAAAAATAATTAATAACATTAAGAATAACATCAAAGCCTGGAGAAAATAGGTGTTCAAGGATATCTTCAAGTCCAAAATTTCTATTAGGTCTGAACTCGATTCTATCTAGGGTTCTATCCAAAAGAATGGTCTTTCTTAGGTCTTGAAAGCCAAAGAAGAATATATTTTATCCATCCTTCATAAGATTATCTCTAAGGAGGAGGTATACTGGAGACAAAGATCTAGGTCATTGTGGCTAAAAGCTAGGGATAAGAACACTCATTTCTTCCATATGACTGTTTCCAAGCATAGGACCTCCAACAAAATATCCAACATCTTCCCTCTTGATGGTATGGTGAGGGACGATACATATATCTCTAAAGCCATGGTGGATTTCTTTTCTTCTCTTTTTTCTAAACATGTCTCTCTATCTGGTGTTGATCAAACCCTCCTCTTTGATTCTATACCTTCCTTGGTGTATGGGGGTACTAATTTGTCTTTAATTGCTATCCCCTCAATGGAAGAGATCAAAAGAGATGTTTTTTCCTTCGAAGGTGACAAATATTCAAGCCTAGATGGTTTCCCCCTCTTCTTCTTCCAGAAGTTTTAGAAAATTGTTGGGCTTGATGTCTATAATGCGATTAAGGAATTATTTAATTCTCGAACCATTATGAAGGAATAGAATGCTACATTCATTTTCTTTATTCCTAAAACTCCTGGGGTAGACTCAGGGGATGATTTTAGAATAATCATTCTTTGTAACTCTATCTACAAGATCTTCTCCAAGGTGGTTAAGTTGAGACAACTCCCTCTTCTACCTAAAATCATTTCTCCTCATCAAAGTGGTTCTATCCCAGGTCTGAAAATTTTGGATTCTATTAGAAAGGTACATGAAGTGATTTATTCCTATCATAAATCTCATAATTCTAGATTTATTCTTAAGCTAGACCTCTCGAAGGCCTATGAAAGGGTGGACTAGTCCCTACTCCTAAAATTCCTCAAAGCCTTCGGGTTTAGTGATAAATTTATCCACCTTGTCAACTAGCTTATTAGCACTTCTTCTTTGGCTGTTATCATGAATGGTTCCTCTTGCAGATTTTTCAAACCTAATAGAGGTCTTCATCAAGGTGATCCTTTATATTCTATCATATTTTCTATCTTGGTTGAATTTCTTGGTCACTTCCTTTAAATTTTTATCAGGAAGGGGTTGATAAAATGTATTAAACCTTCGTCATCCTTGAATACTTTCTCCCATGAGAAATTTGTGGATGGTATTGTGATCATGGGCTTTGCATCTATCACCAAAGCTAAGAATGTGAAAAAGGCCCTCTCCATTTATTCATCTACCATAGGCCAAGCTATCATATGGGAAAAGAGCTATTTGTTATTCATTAAAACTCCTACAGAAAGACAACTCTGTATTGCTAGACTGATTGGTTATTCCATTGGAGATTTTCCTACTACCTATTTTGGGCTCCCTCTGGGCTTTAAATTGACTGATTATTTTTGGCTCAAATTAGTGGAGCAATTTAATAGAAAACTGGCTAGATGGAAAGGTTCTCTCTTGATTCAAGCTAGTAAACTCCTCCTAATGAAAGCCTCTTTACAAAGCCTCCTAGTGTTTTCTTTGAGTCTTTTCAATATCCTTGCCAAATTTGCTGATAGTTGAGAAAATTTAGAGGTCCTTTCTCTGGTCTAGATTTGAAGATAGAAAAAGGTTGGCTCTCATGGCATGGGATAAGGTTTGTAAACCCTTGAAATGAAGAGGCTTGGGATTCCATCCTATTAAGCTAGTTAATCATGCCTTATTGGGGAAACAAATTTAGTGGATCTTTGGAGAGAAGAAGGATTGGAACTATATCATCACTAAGAAGTACCTTTTTCCATTCACAAGAATGATGGAATTTATCATGTGTAATGTTATGATCAATGGTTCCACTATTTGGAATAGTATCCTATAGGCTAAAAGTACCGCTCTTGTGGGGGTGAAGTGGTTATTGGGTAATGGTTGTAGTATTACATTTTGGGAGGATAACTAGATTGGTAAGTCCTATATAACCTCTACCCTTGATGCCCATACCCTCATCAAAGATTGTATCAGGAGATTTGGTTTCTGGGTTTACAATTACTGGAGTAATCAGTCTTGGGTTGATCTAGTTAGGGTGCATGACTATCTCAAACCTTTGATGTTGTATATCAATGTGCAGAGGCCAAAGGTGGGAGTGGAGGATTATGTGGTATGGGCCACTCATCCCTCATGATTCTACATAGTTTCTTTAGCTATTGATCTCCTCTTGAACCATTCAGAACCACCCCCATTCTAGCCTAAGGTTTGGGACAAAAGAATGATTCCTAAAATTAACTTCTTTTATTGGTTGGTTTTGAAGAATAAGATTCTTACGCTAGATAACCTTCAATAGAGAGGGATTATGTTGGTTAATAATTGCTTCTTGTGTTTAAAGGAGGAAGAAACCTCTCTCCACAAGGCATTTTTCTATCCCTATTCTTGGGAAGTTTGGAACTTGGTCCTTAGCACCTGGAACCAAAATTGGTTTTTTACTGGTAGTATGAAGGATATCTTTATCCAATGGAGAAATGATGATGTGAGTATTGAAAGGAACCTCTAGAATATTATTGCCATTTTGAAAATATAGAGAGAGCATAATGATAAGGTGTTTAGAAACACCTCTCTCCCCCAGCAGTTGTTGATGAGAAAATCAAAAGAAGTATTCAGAAGAATAGTGAGGCATCCCTTGGCTGGAAGATAGATGTTTCTGTTGGTATTAATCATAACAAAGCCCCCAAAGCCTCTAATTTGGATGGAGAAAATGTGTTATGGTTATCGCCCCCAAGGGTTGGATCAAGGTCAATTTCAATTGGGCTTCTAAAGGAAACTTGGGTCCTGCTAGGTGTGGTGGAGTGATACGGGATAACATGGCTAACTGCATTGTTGTGGTGGCTCTCCCCATTGTGATTCAGTCTAACCATGTGGTAGAAGCAACGAGTCTCCTTAAAACTTTAAAAATTATTGATTTATGTAAATATAATAAAGTTTGGATCGAAGGTGACTCGACAAACATTCTCGAATGCATCAAGGGTAAGTCTAAACCATCATGGAAAATCAAATCTATCATTAAATATTCTCTTGTAATTATTAACACTTTACAAGAAGTATCCATATCAAATATGTATCATGAGGCCAATGTGATGGTGGATGCTTTGGCTAACCTAGCTTTCAAATCGGATGGCATCATGACATGGCAAGTAGGTAGAAAACTTAATGTTGATTTGAAAGATTTGGTGGTATATGACAAGATTCACTGTAGGTGGGTTCATTTGGCACATCTTTGTAACATTAATGATAAGAAAACTATGCAATAAGGATGACTTTACCACTATGGAAATATTTGGCATTCCCAAGAGAAAGAGGAGAGAACAAGATTTTTTAGAGGTGTGATAGGTTGTTTTCTTCTCATCTTTCTTGCCTTGTTCAAATATTTTTCAGTGTTTCTATGTAGCTCTATTCTTGGTGAAGTTAGGATGGGAGGGGACCTCAATCATCATGAACCTAAGAGCTACAAGATATGGAAGGATAAAAAGGAGGTTTGGGAAAAGATGTGAAAACATGGGCTTACCACTTTCATGGAGAATTTACATGGTTTCTATGAAGAGGTTACTAGAAAAAATTTTGATAGTTGGAATGATAGCACGATTACCATTGTGGGGTTGGATGTTAAAATTACCGAGGATCTTATTGTTGAGGTCTCAGGCCTTAGCTTGAAAGGGATGAAATTTTACAGGGATAAGAAGGTCTTCATGAATGCTATCATCCATTTCCCTAAGGATGAAGAGGAAGTTGAGAAACTGATTAAAGATACTGGGGGCTACTATGATGTCCTTAGCTTCAAGGAGATTTTGTCCAAGGCAATGGTGGCCATTATGGAGTACATTACTCTAAAAGGAAGGTATAAAAGGGCCCATTCTTACCACTTTATCCTTCTCTGCCATTTTAGGCACAAGATTAGGGTTTCATTTCCTTTTTATTTGCATACTTCTCTTTGGTAGAGCATCACTGAGCACAAAAGGAAAGAAAATAAGATAATTTTGAATGAAGGGCTTATTCGTCTCATTGTTGAGCATATTACCAAGAATGCAGCCCTTAGCCCCTCTTCCCTCTTAGAGGGTGGGCCTTCCATGGCGAAGAGAGGTAGGGAGGCTATGGTTATGAAGGGATCATCCTCTAAGAAACCAAAGTTCAATAAGAATAAGGGTATGGAGACTGAGTCGGAAGGGCCCACTGTTGAGGGTTTCTTGGATTTTAAAGGGTTTTTTTCAAAAAAGACTAAGAATGATAGCAAGGATTCTTTGTCTACTACTGTGAGTGATAAAAAAGAGGAGGGGAATAAAAACATTGAGGTTTTTTTGGATTTGGGTGTTCAGAGTGATTCTGGGGGTCAGCAGGTCCCTATCATGGTTGACTATGCTAGTTCTACAGACCATGATGTCCCTATTTCTCTAAACAATGTTGCTACTACTAAAGAGGTGTCAGATAAAAAAGAGATTGATGTGAGAGATAAGGAGACCCTTCAGGATAAGGATATTTTTCCCTCCTCTAGATCTATCCCCTTCCTTAAGACTGTTGACGTCTAGGAGAGGAATGTCCAACTTCTCAAAGAAGATTTGGAGGAAAAAATTGACCCTCAGTTTGGAGTTATACAAATGGCCAAGGCGATGTCCATGTATTCCTTTTAGTATTTTCAAATGGTTCTTTCATGAAATAAAAATGATGAGCCTCAACCTCGGATCTCTCTCTGCCAAGGTGGACATTCTTGATGAAAGAATTGGTGCTGAGTTAGATGGGATGAGAAAAGCTGGGGAGAACAGGGATAAGGTGGGCTTGATGCATGAGAAGATTGACAAGATGGAGACTACCCTCAAGAAGATCATGACAGACACCAACCAATTTATGGGGACCATGGTTGACTACATTAGTAGCATCCAACATGATTTAAATGTTGGTTGCCCTATTAAAATTGATGATTCCAACAAGGATGAGGCTCCATCCAGACTGGGAAAATGCACTAGGTTGTCTAAGAAGAAGAAGATCTAGGAGAGAGTTATGGAGCTTTCAGACCTCAATGTGGCCATCACCAAAATGTCTAAGGTTAAAAAAGGCATGGAGGAAACTCTGTTGGAGTATGCCTAGTTTCCTTCTCTATTTCTTGCTTTCTCCATGTTTTCATTGTTGGGTTCTATTTTTGTTTACTAGTTTTAGGCTAGTTTTTTGTTCTATGGTTGGGTTTTCTAGCAAGCTAGTTTTTTGAGCCCTATTTTACTTGTGTGGTTTTAATGTCTTATCTCTAACTTGTTGTAAGGGGTTTTGGGTTCCTAGTTAAAACCTGTATTTACCAGTAATAAAAAATAGTTAAAGAATCTAAATGTTAAATTTTTGCATAAAATATGTGAAGGCCTTAAGGTTTCACTTAGAGCCAATGTCTTCCATGCAATAGGTATTTTTGGTACACTAAGACATCAGGATGACCAAATGGCCCACTTAGGTAGGCGTGCCATTACAAGCACTTAAGTTCTATGGATTATGATCAAATTTGAAAGAAAAATCAATAGATGAGTAATAATCATTTATTTAGTCATTTTTATTTATCTAACCAATTATTTATTTTTTATTTTACCCGATGACCAAATTATTCATTTATTTAGTCATTTATACTTCTGAATTAAAAAACAAATTTAGCAGAATTTGATCATTTTTGGTCATGTGACTAAACTTTTTAGTCACATAGTCATTTATTTTCCAAATTTGACTAGTGATTAGAAGTACTTCATTTGTAATTATAGCAGTGAAGTCAACACTTCGGGATAGATTCAACATGACAAACTTTGGTTATTCTACTACTTTATTGGTATTGAGTTTTTAGAGTCAGATTAAGGGATTACACTCGCTCAACCAAAGTACACTCTTAATTTAATTTCATGGTTTCACATGACATCTTGTAGATCTTCTTTGACTCCCTTTCTATCTAGATTCAAGCTTGGTACTTCTCACACTTCACCTTTGGTTGATGTTACTTTGTACTAACAACTTGTTGGTAATATTATTTACTTGACTCATACTAGGCCAGACATATAATATGCATTTGGCATAGTCTCACAATTTCGATAGGAGTCTCATGAGTTGCATTGGAAAGTAGTTAAGAGGATTCTTCACTATCTTCATGGCACACTTGGGTTTGAGATTTATCATAGATTTGGTTTTTTAATTGACTTGGTTGGATTTATAGATTTAGATTGTGTTTGTGACATTAAGTATCACAATTCTACTTTAGGTTAGGTTCTTCCTCTTGGATATGGAGCCATTTGTTAGTCTAGAAAGAAGAGAAATTCTATTTCTATATCTTCCAAAGAGCTCACTAACTCATTTGGATGCATTTTCTGATGAAATATCATCAAAATTGTGATGATTTTTTGTCGAAGGTTCGACAAAATGCTGGCTAGGTTTTTGTCATTGTAATTTCATCAAAGCTTATGATGAAAACAATTTCATAAAAAAATTTATTAACACCTTTTGGTAGATTATATTAAGAATGTTTTACATACGATGAAGTTTTTTGTTGCACGCACAACAATCTTGTCAGAGCTTGTTGACATATTCATTGAAAATTTGAAGAGGGCTATCGTCAGAATGTCAATGCCCTATTTTGCCTACCATAGGCTCCAATAATAATGTTGTACATGTGACAAAAAAATTCATCTCACATACAAAATTATCATCGAGGCCTATTGAGGAAACCATTGGAAAGAGGATGACACCTATCATTATAATTTCAACAAACCTTTAATATTTTCAAAAAATTGTGCATAACATATTCAAAAGATTTCATTTTGTTACATGCAGGGAAGATGTTGGAAAACAATCTAGCTTTACACCTCCCAATTTATTTTCTTGAATGTTTGTAAAGCCTTTTAAATAAATAATGAGTTTGCATACCCTTGAATCATTGAATTTCATGGAATGACATCTCTTTGAGGCATCATGTCAAACAATCCACATGCAATCTGACCCTTGGAATCCAAAACAAAGATAGAAACACTTGTTCCAAAACCTCTAGGAGGTTGATGATATCTTCTTTAACCTTCCTTCAATCATAATCATTAAAACCATTCACTATATCAATTATTATAAAAATAGAGAGAATTAGAGTCACATTCAGTTCATAGTTTGGTGGAAGAATTGAATAAAGAAAAGGCAATTTTAATGTTACTTTTTTGCAAATTTCTATAATAGTCACTTATTTTGGAGTTATATAGATGTATTTTGATGTATAATTGATCTAGTGATGCTGAAAAATAAATCACTTTCCTTTTGGTTCAAGTCTTATGTACTATTGTGAAATATAGAGGAAAATCCAATCAATTTTTTAAAAATAGTTATAAAACCCTCATTGACAAGGGTATGAAAAGAAATGGTATGATAACTCCATGACCAACCATTAAATTATTTTGAGTTTGTATATTTTTCAAGTACACTTAGAAATCTAATTATTGTAATGTTGGTTTGGAGTTGATCTATAGTGTATTTGGTGAGAAAATCTTTACCCTAGTATGAATGCAATTATTTTTTCTTGTCACAGTAACGACATACCAATTTTGTTAAGTGTAGTCCCTTGAATTAATTTTTAAAGGTTGGTTATGATATAACTAATTTTAGAGGTACCCAATATACTTCTTTTGTGCTTTGAATAAAGGTGTTGGCTGATCCTCAAGGTCTAATTGAATGGGGACAATGAGACTTTCTTAAGGTTATGAAAGTAATATTGAAGGTTGTTTGGCTTAAATTCTCATAATTTATACCATATGATCAGTGGAATGGATGGTTGAAATGTATGGTTGAGAAACTTTCACTCACCCATACATCTTGCGTTAAATTCCCATATAGTTTCCATTAGTGAATTAGTCGATCTTAGTATGATTTCTCAAGCCTTTCAACATTGAATAATTAAATATGTTGAAATGGATCAGAATATAAGTTACATTGTTAACCCCTCATGCTTTGTGTGATAAAAAACTTGTGAGCAACATTCTCTAGTGCCATCCTAATTTCTCAAGGTGGTTAAGTTGTTCAATTATCCTTCTCTGATTTCAATATTCATTATCCAATTTCTAGCTCTTACAGTCAAATTAGTCTGACTTTTCATTAGAGATCTATTGTACCTTTGTGTTCTCTTGAAGTTCATATATTTCTTAGTCATTGTATAGTTCCATCCCACTCTACATTTGTTTAGAGTTCAAAGGAGGATTTTCTTCCCTTGTGGTCAATAATACCATGTTTACTGTCAAAGGTATGGAAAACCACTTTGTGGATCATCTTGTTTGTTCATGGTTGTAATCCAAGAAGGGCATGAGCCTTGAAGGGTCATCCTAAAATTTGGATGATGTTGTCGTTATAAAATAAAAAACCATTAATGAAGAGCATTTCCTTTCAAGGTTATTGAAGACACCAAAGGTTGTATCATGGTCAAAGAAGTAGCTCAAGGATAAGGGATGTTGATGGAACCAAGGGAATTGGTGAGTGTTGTGATGCAAGATGATACATGTTGGTGAGTCCTAATGATCAAGTGGGTGAGTTCATGTGTCAAGAGCATGTTACAAGTTAGAGACAGCCTAGGGATGGTCAAAGTGTATTGGTGCAACACTAAACCATAGTTGGATCCTCGTGTCTAGGAGCTAAAACAAGTGGATTGAGTGTCTACTATAATGATGATCACAACTTGAACAATTTGTATGCAACCCTATCATCCACCTTAAAAACTTATACAATCCAAGGAACACATCAACCCTTAGACTTCACAAATGTTCATGCCCATCTTCTAACCACAACTCACCACATTCATGTAAATTTTTTTTTCCCTTGGCTCCTACATGGAAAACAGACCTCTGATCAATCCGTCAAGAGAAACTACCATGCTCTCTTGATATCCTGACATACTTTTAATATAATTCATTATTTTTACTAACATATTGTCTACATACAAGGTTTTCCCTACTTTGATAGTAAAATAGGATATTTTATGATCAAACATTAAAAAATTAATCCATATAACACTTAAACAATGAGAATGAAGAATGTGGTATCAATGACAAAGTATAAAAACCCTGCAAACTACAAAGTACAATGATATTTAATGGAAAAGACAATATGATCTGACTGTGATAATTGCAAAAATAAAAGTGATCAATGTGGTATGTCCTTTTGAATAATATACCTAACTATTTGATGTGGTTAAAACAAAAAATATCCTTGAGGGGAAAATAGAAGAACTTACAACACTTTATAGTCAAATTATTTTGATGGTTATATGACATCAACAATATGGAATTAATCCAAATAATTCAATGTTGTCCCTGTCATAGTCTTAACTCCCTTTGGAAATGGAGGGTGAATTCAAACCATCAAAAAATGATTACCCTTCAAGGAGAGATGGAAGAGTTTGTATTTGTCATTCCATAATTAATACAATGATCACATGCCGAAAATAAATGACAATTTAAAACCAAAAAAACCCAAATTACCACTGACATTTAATTAACTAGTCATGAATGAGATTAAGGAAAGGATTTGGTCTATAAGATCAAATAATTTATTATATAAAGTTTATTTTTCTAGATCAAATACATTTTATTTTCTTCTTTTGAGATATATTTTATTGTATAATGGTATTGGCTTCAACAAAAATATATTGTAATACACATTGGTTACATATACCGCAAAATGAGACTGATCTCAATCAAAGAGATAGTTGTGTATTACATAGTCATCAATCTCATTGAGTGTAGCATTTTAGTTAGCATCTATTCAACCTGGTGATACAAATGCATAATTATAGACTAGAGGCATTAACATAGTAAGCACCCAAGAAGAGAAGTTTGGGGTCACCATAATAGCTAACAATCACTTCATATAAATTTAATCAAACATTTTTATCCACACATATCCAACACTAAATCGAGATGTCAAGAGGAAATAAAGATTGACTTCTACAAAAATAAGAAGCAAGTACAATTTGAGGGATTACATTAGTAAATGAAGGAGGTCATTGTCATTAAGAGGCATGAACTATTAAATTTTGATGGGTTGAATTGGATTTGTTTAAGTTTATTGTTAATCAGCATTCGATCAAATTTTTAAACTGATTACATGTTGAATTAAGCTTGATAAACAACAAGAGTATATGAAAACAAAAAAAAAAAATGTTAATGAAGGACCTTAGCCCCCTAAGAATTTTTATTTAGAATATCCTACCATATATAACTATAAAGGTCATAATATATTTTGGTTTCATGCATTTAAAAATGTGTGAGACTCACCTTTTCTATCCTTGTACATCCAACCAATCTATCTTTAGTAATTTCTCTTGGTGTTGACAAAGAAGGCTCCATCCAAACATCAAATTATTTTGCATTTCCTAAATTGTTCCTTCGACTGGTCACCACATCTATATAGTTGTCAATTATTGATGTACCCCATATTTTAGGTCATTTACTATTAATCAACATTGTATCAAAGTTTCAAACTAGTTACATGTTGAATTAAGATTGATTAACAAGAAGTTGATACATAAAAAAAAAACTAAAAAAAACTAAAAAAATCTTTATGAAGGACTGTAGTTATGATGCTCTCCACTAAGTATCTCATGGTGATTTTGTCTGTGTTGGCTCTATTGGATCGTACAATTAAGATTCATTACACATTATTCAATAATATTAATAGTACAATATAATGAAATATTGAAAAGTCTGTTACCTTATTGATCTTCTCTTTGTTTCAAGAATAGTTTAATATTCTCTACTTAACAGAGCCAACCATATGAAGGTGGAAGATCATTTGGCCCCTCCCCACCCCCAAAATCACTCTAAATTTCCCATTAACATATAACATTCATTCATTTGTTCATCCATTAATAAAATATAAGATTTAATCATTATCACATAACATCCATTAAGACTAATAAAACTAAGATGAGAAAGGAGAGAGTGGAAACAAATTAAAGTTTTCTCTAATAATAGGATTAGTAGTAGAAGTTCTGATGGGGCTTCAAGAGGTACAACTATCTTCTAGAATATGAGTATTATTAGAGGTGATGTTATTTTTGAGATGATAATATGGTGTCTATCTACATGCACCATATAAGAGATAATTTTGATTGAGTTCTTACTAATATTTATGCTCCCAATACTAAGAGTACTAGAGCCAACTTTTGGCTCAAATTGGCTGATCACAAAAACCATTTCAGAGATAATACTTGGATGGTAATGGGGGATTTCAGTACCCATCTAAAAGAGTCAGAGAAGTTTGGGGTCTCTGGGTCTCGGATGGAAAGAAGATTTGATATAATTAATTTTATTAATAATCAAGATTTGACTAATCTTGATCTTCAGGGAATCAACTATACTTTGTCCAATAGGAGATTTGGAAAAAATTGCATCTAGGTGAGGATGGATAGAGCTCTAATTCCCCCCCAATGGTATAGTAAGTATATTTTCTCTTTAACCTCTATATCTAAAATTGGCTCTAACCACTTCCCTATTTCCTTTACTGCTAACCCTATGTCTTTTAAAATAAATTTTCCTTTTTTCTTTGAAAACATGTGGACTCTCCACCTTGATTTGGAGAAGAGGAATGTGGAATGGTGGAGTTGTGATATTGATGGATCTGAAATGTTCAGATTTGACAAGAAACTTAGAATTATTAAATATGAAATAAAGAAGTGGAAAAAGGAGGTGTTTAGAGATATTTTTAAGAAAAAAGAGAAAGTAGAATCTAGTCTTAAACTTGTTCAGGATTCCATTAATCTGAATGGTTACTCTAAGGAAGTTAAATTAATTGAGAATGTGGCCTTGGATGACTACCATAATGTTATTTCAAAAGAAGAGATCTATCGGAGACAAAGATCTCGGGGTTCCTGGCTTAAGGATGGAGACATAAATACTAAATATTTCTAGATCACAACTTTGAAACACATAGAATATAATAGGATAAGTCAAATTATATGAAGGAAATTCTACTCTGGTTAAGGTGGAATATCTACAGTAGGAAGCAGTTAATTACTTATCCACCCTTTTAACCATTTACACCAATCTGATGGAAGCCGGGAAAAAGTAGATGTTGAATAGTATTCCTACTATTGTAACTAAGGACTAGAACAAAATGTTTGTTTCTATTCCTTTAGCTAAAGAAATATAGGATGTGGTCTTTTCTTTTGAGGATGAAAAATCTCCAGGCTCTGATGGCTTCCAGATGTTCTTTTTCCAGTTATTCTAGCATATAGCGGGAAAAGATGTCACTAATGCCATTAAAGAGTTCTATGGGTGTAGGAGAATGCTAAAGGAGATTAGTGCTACTTTTTAAGATTTAATCCCAAATAAGATGGGTGTTAATTCCTTTGATCTTTTCAGACCTGTTATCTTATGAAATTCCTTCTATAAAATTATTTCTAAAGTGTTGACTTTGTGAATTATCAAAATTCTTCCTTGAATCATTTACCCTCAATAGAATGGTTTTATTTCTAAGAGAAATTTTTTGGATTCTATAATAACAATGCATGAAAATATTCATTCTCTCTTAAAATCTAAGAAAAAGGGTTTTCTCCTTAAGATGGATATAGCTAAAGCCTATGATAGAGTGGATTGGAAGTATTTGAAAATTGTGCTAGAGAGATTTGGTTTTGGTCCCAAAATTATTTAGATGATAGACCAACTTATATCAACTGCTTCTTTTGTTGTCCTTATCAATGGGATTCTACTTCCCTTTTTAAAAATTCTAGGGGCTTGTGGCAAGGTGATCCTATTTCCCCTTTACTTTTCACTATAATGGTTAAAAGTCTAGGAAGGAATATTGAGCTATTAATTAGTGAAGGGAATCTGAAAGGGCTGCATCCTTCCTTTGCCAACCTAATTTTCTCACATGAGAATTTTTTTGATGATATTATAGCTATGGGAGAAGCTTTTGTTCATGAGGCTAGAAACTTAAAAGAGGATCTCCAATCCTATTCTAGGGCTTCGGGCTATTTAATTAATTGGAAGAAGAGCTCTATTTTTTTAATAAATACTCTAGAGGATAGACAAAATAATATTATTTCTATTCTGGATTACAACATTCCTTCCTTCCCTTCTGTGTATTTGTGTCTTCCTCTAGGGGAGAAGCTGCTAGATTCATTCTGGATGGACTTAATAGAAAAGTTTAATAACAAGTTGGTTGGATGGAAAGGCATCTATCTTTCACGGGTAGAAAAGTGTTAATATGATTTAGAACAACAGAGAGGAGGGGTGAATCAATTGTTCTTAGGTCCACAAGTATAAATAAACTTTTAAAACTCTTCAAAAACTTAGATCTAACAACCAATAGCTACTCGGTCATTACTGAATTCATAGCAAAAACATATAGCAATGCAGTCCACTATCCAATAGTATTTAACTTGTAAAACACATAAATGTTCAAACCAAAACTTTCACACAAGCACTAACACCAGGATTTATAGTGGAAACCCAATTTGGGAAAAACCACTTTGTAACATGTTATTGATATTTTCACTCTTCTGAAGTGAGCTTTATGAAAAGCAAACCCTATCAAAGGTTTACAAACACACTGTCAGGTGTGACCCTGTTAAAGGATTTCAACCACCTGGTTAGGAGTGCACCTTTTTAAAGGACTTACATATATTCCATTAGAATGCAACCTTGTTCAAAGGATTTATACAAATGACTGTTAGGTCAACCTTGATTAAAGGATTTAAACTGATACAATGGTTAGAAAGTAACAACAATATTTGATCTAAAAACATACAACTCACTTTGCAAATAATAGATCCAATTCCGTACACATATGTTGGCTTACTGACTGTGATCCATTTCCATCTCCATCACTGATCTACTCAAAAATCCCTTCAAGAAATCACAACTCCTTCTCCTTCATCCTTATTTGCTTATATAGTCACTAACAACAATAACTCCAGCATCCTCTCCATCAACCTCATGCTTAGGTTTTGTTAATACCTCTTCAATTAGGTCAATCCAAGTTTTTCCTCTTAATGTCCTCTATAGATCTTAGGGTTAGGTTAGATTCATAGAATCCTTCCAACTTTATGTTCTTCATCCATCCTTCTAGAAACATCTCAAATCTCTTTATGGAATTACAATAAAATGGTTTATAGTGCATTAAATGCTTCCATACAATCAATAAATAAAGGAAACATGATTTACATAATCCAAGAACTCAACTTTGTTAGTTAGGAATCTAAATTTTTCCTCAAATGTAAATTAATGATGCTCAGTCAATACTATGTTCAACTCCTCGATCTTCACTGGGTAGCCCAGTCACCACTGAAGCTGTTTCCTCAGCTAATACTGTCTTCCTCGACAATTAACTAATGTTCGGTCAAGACTAAATTTACTCGGCATATACTAGCTCAGTCGACACTAACATCAGTCAGCTCAAACTATATTTCTTCACTTTTTCTCAGTTAAGCCTACTTGTTTAGTCTCACTTCTTACTTAGATAAGCGATACATTATCTTATCATTGTGCCAGATAATCAAGTACCCATTGAAGTATCAAGATAACTCAACCTTTCCTTAGGTTCTATTGTTATCAACCTTTCCCTAATCCTTCTCAACAATCAAATAGATATATTACTTTCTTAGATAACAACAGTCTTACTAGTTAAGGTTTGACATCAATGACAATACAACAATTGCTTCAATTACAGTTTCCAACATCTCCCTCTTTGGCATTAATGGAAACACCACATGAATAACACATGAATCACCAACCAATCCAAAACTTATCTATACATTAGAAATATTTATAATATCTTTAGCTTCATTCTGATTCAGAATCAATTAGCCTTTCTTGCATGATCATCCACATAGTAACTTCCACTTGATCTCTACTTTATTCCCTTCCTCTGAATATCTCCCTCTTACTTGATCTTCCATGAAATCTCACCATGTGTTTTCATCTTAGTCATCTCTCTCTTTGACAATAATACAAAAGCAACAACTAAAACATACATCTTTCAGATGTAGATGTCATCTTGTCTATTCAGTAACAATAGTTCTCCCTCTATCATCTTTGCTTATGACTTATTATCAGCTTTGCTATACTTTTCACAACTCTAGGCTACTCCTAAAGTGTGACCTTTCTCTGCATCAATTTTTCAGATACTCTTTGCAACATATTTGATCCAGTGCTCCTAGCTTGACTAGGTAGCCTCAGTAAGGGGAAGAACCCCTAATTTTCCTCTCAGATATTCATGAGCTTCTTTAGGTAAAGCTTTAGTGAATATGTCTACTAGTTGTTCCTTTGTATTCACATATTCCGTTCTGACCTCTTTATCTTGTAGCAATTCCCTCAAGTAATGATACTTGATGGCGATGTGTTTGGTCTTTGTGTGCATCACTAGATTCTTAGATATGTTGATAGCACTTGTATTGTCATAGTAGATGACAACTAGTTCAGTGATCTCTTCTTTCATGCCTACCAACAATTTCTTTATCCATACCAAGTTTGAACAGTTCACTACTGCAAAAACATACTCAGCTTCAACTGTAGATTGGGAAATGCAATTTTGTTTTTTACTCATCCAAGAAACTAATCTCTTTCTAAGAAAGAAAGCTCCACCACTAGTACTCTTTCTATCATCGACATTTCCTACCCAATCAGCATCAGTATAGACTCTCAGTTCAAATATTTCATGCTTCTTATAGTACAATCCATAATCTATAGTCCCCTTCAAATATCTCATTATCCTTTTGACAGCCAGCATGTGAGTTTCCTTAGGATTGGCAGAGAATCTTGCCACAATCCCAGCTGCTAGAGAAATATCTGGTCCACTGTGAACAACATACTGGAGTTTTCCAATAATGGATGTATACAAAGTCTAGTTTACTTCAGCAGCATCATCATGTTTAGACATTTTTTGTCTAGTAGCCATGGGAGTACTTACTATCCTTGAATCCTCCATACCAAAGTTTTTCAGTATCTCATGAACATAATTAGATAGGGTGATGAAAATACCTTTCTCCACCTAATATACTTGTAAACCAACAAAGAATTTTATCTCCCCAATCATACTCATTTCAAATTCAGTTTGCATTTCATTTGAAAATTTCTTACACAGGGCATCTTGTCCACCAAATATAATATCATCTACAAAAATGTTAGCCAACAATATTCCTTTACCTTCTTCATCTTTCATGTACACATTTCTTGTGTCATTTATCCTTGAGAATCCAATCTATATCAAGTAGTTGTGTAGCCTCTCATACCATGCTCTGGGGGCTTGTTTTAGTCATACAGTTCCTTATTTAGTTTGCAAACTACGTGTCTCTTGTTTGGATCAACAAATCCTTTAGGTTGTTCAATGTGCACTTCTTCTTCTTATATACCATTTAAAAATGAAGAGTTGACATCCATTTGGTATACCTTGAAATCTTTATAGGCAACATATGCAAGTAGAGTTCTTACTCCTTCCAATCTTTCTATAGGGGAAAATGTCTTCCCATAATCTATTCCTTCTTCTTGTGTGTAGCCTTTGTATACTAGCCTTGCTTTGTTCCTTGTGATTTTTCCATGTTCATTCAGCTTATTTCTAAACACCCATTTTGTTCCAATGACATTTTTGTTTTCTGCTCTCAGCACCAAAGTCCAGATATCATTCTTCTCTATTTGGTCTATCTCCTCATTCATGGATTGGATCCAATCTTGATTTTCTAATGCCTCCTTTGTTGTCTTAGGCTCGAATTCACATAGTAAACATGTAGGGTCTCTTAACTTTCTTATTGCCAAAACTACAGTTTCTTTATCTCCAATTATTTGTTCAAGCTTGTGATGTCTCCTTACATACTGTGCCAAAATAGGTTCTGCTCTTTTTTCTTCTTGCTCTTCAGGTTCACCAATAAGATTGTCAAATTCAGCTTCTGAATGCTCGATAACCTCTTTTTGATACTCGGTCATATCCTCTTGTCACTTGGTATGTACTTCTTCTTGCTCAACATTGTTTCCCTGATGCTCGACATTTCTTACCTGAGACTTTGCATCAGGTGCAAGTTTTTCACTTGCCTCTCCTTCTTCTATATATACAAAAGATCTATAATCTTCTGGTTCTCTCTTTCTTTCTTGTTCATTTTTCTCTGCATATTCATCAACCTTGACAATTACACTTTCCACAATTTTGTTATTGTTAGAGTTCAAACACTTGTAAGCTTTTATTTTTGTGGAATAACCTAGGAATATGCCCTCATCACTTTTAGCATCAAATTTTCCATTCCTATTATCTTTTAGTATATAGCATTTGCTCCCAAAAATTATCAAGTACTTTACATTAGGTGCATACTCATGCCATAACTCATAAGGTGTAATATTTGTACCTTTTTTTATCTGTACTTGGTTAAGGGTATAAACACCTATACTTACAGCTTCTCTCCAATACTTTTGTGCAACATTCTTCTCAATCATTAGTGTTCTTGCATAATCCATGATAGATCTATTCCTTCTCTCTTTTATACTATTCTATGGAGGTGTTCTAGGTGCAGATATATGTCTCTCAATTCCTCTATCATTACAAAATAGATTGAAATCATTTGATCTAAATTCTCCACCTCGATTAGATCTTAGACACTTCAAGTTCCTACCTATCTCCTTTTCAACCTTAGCCAAATACCACTTAAAAAACTGAAAAGCATCAGATTTTTCTTTTAAAAGCATTATAGTCATCATTCTGGTTTAATCATCAACAAACAAAATAAAATATCTCGCACCACAATAGCTTTGTACACCCATAGGTCCATAAATGTTAGTATGAACCAAATCTAAAGCATTTTCAGAAGTAAAAGTCTTGCTCTTGAAACTAGACTTTTTCATCTTACCCAACTGACATTTTTTTCACATTACATTATTAGGTTTCTTTAATCTCAACAGTCCTCTCACTTTCTTCCTTTTACTAATTTCTACCAGATTATCAAATTTAACATGACATAGTTGCTTATGCCATAACCATATATCATCAAGTTGTGCAATCATACATGTCTCTTCAGATAGGTCTAGATAGAAAAAATTACCTCTTGTCTGTTCTCCACTTCCAATCAATTCACCAGTGGCATCAAATATTTTAGCCTTCATGTGATGAAATTCCACTTGGTAGCTAGTGTTATTAAGCTGTGCAACACTTAGCAAATTATAGTTAAGACCTTCAACACAATAAGCATTTTCACAAGTGACCTTATCAGTCAGCTTAATAAATCCTTTACCCCTAACAGGACATGGTGCATCATTACCAAATTTAACACTTCTACCTTTGTAATGATCTAGGGTATCAAACTTACATTTATCACTAGTCATGTGGTGTGAGGAACCACTATCAATAATCCACTTATCATTTTTGTTCACATAGGATATCAGTGCAATTTTCTCATCCTCATCAGATTCATCTTTCATAGAAACATAGACTACTTCAATTTCAAAATCATCACTATTAGTGTCAGTTTCTTCTTCAGCAATATAGAAGGATTTCTTACCTTTTTCTCTATAGTCCTTGTACCTTCGATAACCTTTGTCTTCTCTTTTGTCTTTGTGCTTTCTATGTCTTTCCACATCCTTTTCATCTCTATCAGGACATCTTGCAACAATATGATCAAATTTATTACATGAGAAACATATGATAGGGAGTTTACCTTTATACTTTCCTTTTCCCCTTTTCAATCTACTAGCCATAAGAGCTTCAAGATCCTTTGGTTCTTCATCAGAAGTGTCACTATCACTTTCACTCTCACTGATGCATATTTCTTTTTTTTTCTTTGACTTACTTAGAACCATTTGTGACTTGAATGCAGATTCAACATTGGCAACAGTGAAGTTGTCATAATTAGAAAGCTCAAAAGTAGTAAGCTTACCAACAAGACTTTCCAAAGTAAGAGCATTGCCAGGGTTACATCTAGATTCTTGAATTGCTGAAATTTTGATGGCATAAATAGGACGCAAAGTTCTCAACACCTTTCCAATAATAGTTTAATCTTCAATAGTTCCATTAGCTCCTGTAATAGCATTTACAACTTCTTTTATTCTACCATGATATTGAGCAATATTCTCACCTTCTTGCATTTTCATTTGATCAAATTTACCTCTTAGAATTTCATCTTTTTCCCTTAGTACATTTAATATGTCGCCACCATAGATGTTTGCAAGAGTGTCCCACATTTTTGTTGCATTAGTCTAGTCTTTGATGTCTTCAAATTTAGGATAGCTTAAGGCAAATGCAATCTCCAACATTGCTTGATTGTGAACTTGTTTAGCTCTCATCTCCTCCGCAGTCAGAGGTGCAACAGGTGTAAAATATTCATGCCCAACATAATACTTTGTTGAGTCACCAATACCAGCTAGGTGTAGTTTCACCAGACTTTACCATGCAGGGAGGTTCTCCTTATTTAGCTTCAGTACCTCTTTAAAATACATCCTGATCATTTACTTCAAGTACCTTTGAACTTGTTCTCTATGAGAACCAATGTCTCTGATATCAATTATTAATATGATTTAGAACAATAGAGAGGGGGGGTGAATCAATTGTTCTTAGGTCCAGATGTATAAATAAACTATCAAAAATCTTCAACAACTCAGATCTAACAACCAATAGCTACTTGGTCATTATTGAATCCATAACAGAAACATATAATAGTGCAGTCCACTATCTAATAGTATTTAACTTCCAAAACATAGAAATATTCAAACCAAAACAATCACACAAGCATTAAGACTAGGATTTATAGTGGAAACCCAATTTAGGAAAAACCACTTTGTAACATGTTACCGATATTTTCACTCTTCTAAAGTGAGCTCTGTGAAAAGCCAACCATTTCAAAGGTTTACAAACACACTATTAGGTGTGACCCGTTTAAAGGATTTCAACCACCAGGTTAGGAATGCATCTTGTTAAAGGACTTGCATACATTCCATTAGAATGCAACCTTGTTCAAAGGATTTATACAAATGACTATTAGGTCAACCTTGATTAAAGGATTTAAACTAATACATTGGTTAGAAAGTAACAATAGTGTTTGATCTGAAAACATACAACTCACTTTGCAAATAATAGATTCAATTTTGTACACATATGCTGGCTTACTAACTATGATCCATTTCCATCTCCATCACTGATCTACTCAGAAATCCCTTCAAGTAATCACAATTCCTTCTCCTTCATCCTTTTCTACTTATACAATCAATAACAATAATAAGTCCAGCATCCTCTCCATAGACCCGATGCTTAGGTTTCCTTAATACCTCTTCGATTAGGTCAATCCAACTTTTTCTTCTTAATCTCCTCCGCAGATCTTAGGGCTAGGTCAGATTCATAGAATCCTTCCAACTTTATGTTCTTCATCCATCCTTCTAGAAACATCTCAAATCTCTTTATGGAATTACAATAAAATGGTTTGCAGTGGATTAAAAGCTTCCATACAATCAATAAATCAAGTCAACATGATTTACATAATCCAAGAATTCAACTATGTCAGCTAGGAATCTAAATTCTTCCTTATATCTAAATTACTGATGCTCGGTCAGTACTGTGTTCAACTCCTCAGTCTTCACTTGGTAGCCTAGTCACCACTGAAATTGTTTCCTCAGCTAATACTGTCTTCCTCGGCAATTAACTGATTTTTGGTCAACATTGAATTTACTTTGCATATACTGGTTCGGTCGACACTAACATCACTTGGCTTAAACTAGATTTCTTCACTTTTGCTTAGTTAAGCCTACTTGTTTAGTCTCACTTCTTACTTAGATAAGAGATACATTATCTTATCATTGTGCCACATAATCAAGTACCCATTGAAGTATCAAGATAACTCAACCTTTCCTTAGGTGCTATTGTTATCAACCTTGCCCTAATCCTTCTGAACAATCAAATAGATATAGTACTTTCTTAGATAGAAACAGTCTTACCAGTTAAGGTTTGACATCAATGACAATACAACAATTGCTTCAATTATAGTTTCCAACAAAAAGATCACTCTACTCAAAAAAATTTTTCAAAGTTTGGTTATTTATGCTCTCAGCCTTTTTAAACTCCCCTCCTAGTTTCTTGATAAAATAGAAAGTATTCAAAAATGCTTTCTGGGGTCTGGAAATGAAGAGAGAAAACATCTCCCTTTGCTAGCTTGGGATAAGCTCTATAGACATAAGAACCTTGGAGGTTTAGAAATTAGATCAATCAAACAAATGAACAAGGCCCTTCTGATGAAACAGTTATTGAGAATGTATGGAGAGGAGAAAGAATGGAACACCATCTAGAAAAATAAATATGTCTCTAATCTGTCCCTTGACCAGATTTCTCAGGATACTTTCAACATTAGAGGTTCTAAAATCTAGAACAATGTTATGAAAGCTAGAAAGGTAGCTACTAGAGGGGGTAGAGGGAAGATTGGGAATGGGAGCAAGATAATATTTTGGGAAGATCATGTGGCTCAAAGAAATGTGAACTCATGGTGATGGAACACTCACTGCCTTGTCTATTCTATAACCACATTTTTCATACATGTCTACCAAAGAATTTTATCAAATAATTCACTACCTTTTTTCTATGGCTAAAATCCTAGAGTATGTCAAAGTATTATATGTCAGATATAATCAAAATAAGTCATCTTGTAAGGCTCATAAGCCAAAATTGCATTGTAAGGGTAATTAGGACCAATAGATCAAAATTGGTCAACATGGTCAAATGGGATAGACCAACATAGAAATAGTATTATTGAGTCATTTAATGTATGCTTTATAACTATTTTATGTCATAAGGTCCATTTCATAGTTATAATGACAAAATATCAAAAAGTTGTAAGAATGTCACAAAAGTTGCTTTGTAACTTTGCAACATTTTATTAAAAGTTGTCAATCAAGTCATAATGGGATCAACTGATCATGTAGTTGATCAAATTTGGTGTAACTAATCCTCAAAATGTATAAAAACCCTCTTTTGGTTGAGCTAAATGGAGTGGTGTGAGTTCGAAGGAATAATTTTAATAGAAATACAAAGTTTTAATGTTAAATTCCTATCAAACTCATTGTTCAGTAGTTATTTATTCATGTCTATGGATTTATTTGTATTTGAAACCAATTAGATATTGAAATATATAGAATTGTGGTTGATTTGGATCAAGCCTTGGATCCTTCCATGAACTATGCAATAAGTTTGATTGATTTCTCTCAAAACTGGTTGAAAACCCTTATTCTCAAGGATTATGTTGAAGATTGTCTAATATCCCACACTGCCACCATTGGATAAAATTGGTTCTGAGTTATTTTGTACATTTTTAATAACATTTCAAATGGTACAATTTTCATGAATTATAAGTATTTGTGTAAGGAGAAAGGACATTTCCCATGCTGACTGTATTGAAGGAATTTTGTTATTTATATGAGTTTTGATAGTGTTTTGATTTATTAATGAAATTTTTGAGCCTTTTAGTTATTCAAAGGTAAATAATAGGATTAAGAAAACTGTAAAATACCCTCTAATGTCTAATCAAAGACTTGGAAATGGAGACTAAATTTTTTATTTACAAATCTCGGTCGAACTGTCACAGGGACAACAATTATTACACTAACACTATGTTGTATTGATTCATTTAATTAGGATTACTTTCTATTTAGGAGTTGTTTGTCAAAAATAGAAATGGTTCTCTGACTCGAGATAAATAAAGTTTCTTAGAAAATCATCAAATCTTTTAGGAAAGTGTAATTCAAATAAATTATTATAGATAAATATTGGAACTATTAAAGTAGGCCTTTTTAGTAAAATATAATGACATCCTTGATGGAAGAAGGAAATTTTATGTTAGCCTCATGGGCCTAAATTATTTAAATTGTCAGAATTATTTATTATTGTGGCCTTTGTATAACCTAACAAGTTTACTAAATAAAAATTAAAAATGATAGTCATGAGTAGATAAATAATGGTTCTTAGGAAAAATTACAATGCAATAGAAAATTATTAATTGGTTCCAAGTTAATATCTACACTCTAAGTTATTTGAAGTCCTATATCTTAGCCATGATAAGATAAATTTAAATTTTTTAATAAGAAGACATGATTTTTTCTCTCTTTGTTGAAGAAAATAAAATAAGAGATTCAAGAGGAGATACTTCAAAAGATATTGCATTACATTAAAAGAAAGATATGGGAAGATAATGTCATGTAAGAGTAACATCTAGTGTTAATATTGTTAAAAAAATGGGTCATGAAGAAATTAATTATGAAATTTTTGGAAATGACCTTCTCAAAGGGAAAGTTAAAGAATAAGTAAATATAGATGTCGTTGAACAACCAGAAAATACTTGTAGTGATGATGACATCTTGAAGATGAGGAACTTATCTTATTTTGATTATAGGCCAAAACTTTGAAGGAAATGAAGCATGCACTAGATGATAGATAGATGCTTAATATTTTAAGGTTGAGTTCTTGAAGAAGAGGAACTTGCTTTATTTTGAAGAGGCCAACATTTGGAGGAAAGGAAACATGCATTAGACAATATATGAAGTCTGAATATTTGAAGGTTCTTGTAGATCAGATAAAATATATCTCACTAGAGTGATGAGATGTATGTGTTTTAGGATTAATATGCTATAGTTTAGATGGGGATCAAAATTCTAAAATTTTAGTGTCATACATTTATAAGGGTGACCAACACACTTCATGTGCAAATTATATCCAATAATTTTATGAAACTTGGATTATATCTTGGTGACTATACATGGGGGAAACTTTCTTGAGAAATATTTTAAAAGAACAAATTCTATGTAAATTATTTCCAATTATTTTATTTTTTAAGTTCCAATTGAGATATGCTAGGAGTCCATCAAAACATAATTAAATATTTTCTTAGCAATTAGATTATTAAGAATAACTTTATTTTTAGTGTAAGGAAATTTGAAAGATATAAAGGGGAAGAAGGATCAAATGGAATGGAGGAAAGGGAGTTGAAGACATCTAGAGAAGATTCAGAGAAAAAGTATAAGGATGGATTTTAAATAAGAATTGAGATGGAAAGAATAAACTGTAGTGCTTTACATATTAAATAATGTCAACCGTCAATTACCAAAATGTAGTGTCCCCAAATTGGGGTATACCTTATTTTTGCCCAAAATAATAATCCTACAACATAATTTGTTTACAAATAGTAATCTATAATTAAGTCATATAATAGTTATGAAATTTTAAAGGTAAACAAGAAATGAAGTTAAATAACATCACTTACTTCAATCTATAGCTTCATTTGCAATAATCAATCATAGTAGGTGTTTGAGAGGAGAGTGATAGGGTGTAGTGAGAATTTTCCATGACTAAGCCAAGTGGTGTGATGTCCATACCTTTCTCTAAATATAGCATCCTACAATCATTTCATTCCATGAAACAACATCTATTTGAGGCATTTTATCAAATAGTTCACAGGCCTTCTCTTTAAGGCATTCTATCAAATAGTTCACATGACATGTATTTTAGGCATTCTCTCAAACAATTTTCATGTATCTCATCATTAATGCAACAACATTGAAACACAAAATATTGAGATATGTATGCAGCTCACTATGGAGACACAAAAAGTGTCATTTTCCTCAGCAATTACACTATAGATCAATATTGAGCCTCAATAATAGAATCTTATTTTTGGAAGGAAACAAAAGAACAAAATTCAAGGCAGATGACACAACTTGAGTACGATTTAAATCATATTGATACATCTTCTCTATTGTTTTCTCAGTTTCTTAAAACCTGACCAACTACCAACTACCAAATAATGGGTGGTGATGGATGGAGAGAAAAATATGGGTGGAGGTAGGGTGTGTCCTATTTCTATATGTGTTGATACCTCCTCTATGTGCGCATTGAATATGCCACCTCTACAAATTAGGTGCTTGATATTGATTTCAAATGACCAATGAAAATCTCACAGTGTTGATAATAGTGGTTAAAAATGACATGGTTAAAAATATACATCAAACTCTTAACTGCTAGCTTTAGTGACATATATATTCTACTCTTTTTAAATATATAAATTAATATATATTTCTATACCAAATATAAATTACTATATAATTAATATTTTATAGTATATTTATAACTCAAATTTGAAATATTATATATTAAATCTTATTTAAATATATAAATAAATATGTAACTTAATATTATATTATATTGCAAAAATAATATTAAATATTAAATAATATTATTAATATATAAATTAGGCATATTAATTCTAAATTATTAATAATAATTTATTTTTACTAGTTAGGTATTTAAATTGTTATATTGTAATCATGATTCAACTATGTAGTTTTTTGAGTCAAACACATTGATCTCATGTTTCATACGTAGTAGTGCCCAAGAACCCATCTCTCATGGGAATGAATGAAAAACTTTGCACTCATTGCATATAAGTAATTCTCTTAGAGGTGAAGAGCTAGGACTTTCTTGTAGGTCACTCATCTTAGTTCTACTCCACTTGAGCTTAACTATGAAGTAGTGGGTTCTTGTGAATCACTACTCATGACACATAGAATCAATGAGTTTGACTAAAAAAACTACATATTTAATAATATCAGAATTTGACTTACTATAGAAAATATATTATTTCATCCATTTATTAACCTATATTATAGAGTTATTCTATTGATTATACATAAAAATAAACACTATATAATGCCCATGATTGAGAAAAAATCAATAAGTAGAGTTAGTTTTCAATGTTTTTTTTTAGTTAATTATATGAATGAGTCCACATTAGATCATATAAGGTATATTTAGTTAATTTTTAAGTCATATGCAATAAATTTTTATCCATACATATTAGTATATCCATATTATTTTCATTACATATATACCATCCAACTTGAATCACACTTGTATTGTAATTCTCTTGAGACCACAAACTGGATCAATCTGGCACCACCCTACATACCCTACATACTATTTAATACCTTAATTTAATAATATTATATAGATCATTATAGGGTATATACAATTTTATGCAATACATTTTTATCCATCCAGATTATTTTCATTACATATACATTCATACATGTATAGAAATCAAAATGCATTTGAATATATTAGACATCATCATTTTCATCCAGCATAATCATCATAAGAATCCATTCTAAACATACATCATAGGAATAATATGCATAACATAACATAACTATTCAGGTGCATCGTACATCATGATAAGAACTCATGATAGAGATCATGCATGCATACATCACATTGATATCAGAACCATCACCAATCCATATAGGAACATGATACATAGCCATCATAATCATACATTATATCACATCCATCCTACATTATTACATATGTTAGCACATCATTTCATAATAAATCATAAGAATATCAAACATCCTACATACACAACACATTATAAAGATCATAAATGTGTTTTAATCCATCACATATGCATCATAAATTACCATCAAGCACATAAACAATAAACAATCCATATTCCATCAATAAACACATCATATAAGTTTGTTGCAAAAAATCATGCCTTGAATCTCATATCTATCAAAAAATAATGTATCACTCGTAATAAAAAATCCTCAAAGGACCTATTGGAGGTGGACCATGAATTAAAAAATATTAAAAGGTACATCATGAATTAATTATGTAATGGTATTAACATTAAATACATATTGAATTAATTATGTAACTATATAAGTCAAATCAAATTCTATCAAGTACTAATGACATGTGCCTCATACATTCCAATCATGTCATTGATCTTCTTCATCCAAAGCTTTGTCTATATCATTTGATTAAGATTCAACATCAGGTAAGTGCACAAATATGGGGAACCAAAAAGGGGGTATAAGATGCCATTTTTTTCCTGAAATCAAAAAACTCTGAAATTCAACAAGAAATTGAAGATAGTTAGACTCAAAATTTTAAGATGTGACAAAAACAAGAGTTGTAATACTCTGAATCTAGTTCCTAAACTACTAACTTATTTTGAAAATGGTGTAGATTAAGGCCCTCAAAAAGGGGGAGCACAAAAAGTGGTCCTATGTTTTGTGAACAAACATAACATAGCACCTGGTGTCTCCCCCTAAAATATTAACTTTTTTTGTGAATTTTTTTAATCGCTCCAGTGAGAAGTTAGCTACCACCACGTAGTTTATCCTGGAATTTTTTGGTAATTTTTTGATGAATGTATAATTTTTGATGAATTTACAAAGTGCACACATCCTGAAAACATGAAATTTATGTGTGCTCCCCCTAGAAATCATTTAAAACTCATCAAAAATCAAATTTTCATTTTTTTAAAGTGTGTAGAATGGAGTCTAGTTTCTAAAAATATAACTTGTTGCAAAATTTGATGAACGAGCCAAAATCTATGCCCAAAATACTACATGTTGGGTTTTTATAAAAAATGGACCTACACACAAAAAAAATTAGAGTTGAAAAACTTAACATAACTAGAATTCAAAATAAATTATATGCTCAGATAGCTAATAGAGAGATCTGCAATATCACATCGTCTAATTTTTACGTTCTTGAGCCATGAGTAAACCTGAGGAGGAGCACACAAAAAAGATGTAATTTTTTTGTATGTCTGCTAGAAAACATGTCTTAGGCCTATTTCAATCATCCAAGCCTTTGGGTTGGATCTCCAAGGGAAATCCAAGCCTTAGGATTGGTAAATTTCAATGCCTTAAAAAGTGTGTGCCCCCTATTTAAGTCATAGATTTAAATAGTGATGAGAAATAGTCAGAGGGAGAGGAAGAGAGAGAGAGAGGGAAAGCTCTCTCTCTCTCTCTAAACCTTCCTATCCTCTATATTTTCCATTCTTACCATCTTTCACCCCCTCTCTCTATCTCACACACACACATATGCTCTCTCCCACCTTCCTACTCTCTCTCTCTCTCTCTCTCTCTCTCCACCTTCCTACCCTCTATATTTTCCCTTTTTCTTGTTTTGCATAGGGCGCACACCCTATTCAAGAGTATTCATAACACTTTTTAGATTTGCATAGGGTGCATGCGCTATGCAAAACTAAAATAAACGGTCTTCTTTGCCAAGGATCTTGTGAAAGAGGAGCACTTTTACGTTATGTTCTCTAAATTCTATGTGTTATCTGACAAGTATTCACTTTTCATGGTGTTGATAGTGACAAAGAAGTATATTCTATCATTTTGTACCATCTTTTTGTTTAAAATCAACATCAAATCATGAAAGTTAATCATTATCACTAAAATTTATCGATTGAGGTAAGTTTTTTTTTTTTTTACATGTCAAATGTGAATAAAGAGTGTTTTGGTTTATAATTGGTATGATATAGACTTGTTCAATAGATAATTTGATATAATTATAATAAATTTATATTATAATTTGTCATATTGTAAGAGGTTTATATTATAATTTGACTTATTATTTTACATTTATATAATATTTTTAAAATTGTAATCAATTCATATGTAGAAATCATCATCGTGCCAAGGAAACGAGAAAAGAATTTAACACTGGAAGAGCATGAAAGAGACAAAGAGAAGAAAAGGAAAAGAATCAGAAAACTTTGTGAACAAAAAAAATTAGATACCATAGAAGAATATTTTTCTTAGGATGAGGAACATGAAACATCAATACAAAGTAAGAGAGAATTGGAATTGGAAAAAACAAAGACAATGAATGAGAAACTTGCGTGCAACAAGACAATTGAATTATGAAGATGTGGGCACATCATCTATGAGTTCCCAAGTTGAAGAGACATCATCATCCAATGTTGGAGGCACACCAATGTATCATGTTGAAATGACACCATTGTGTACTTTCGAAGGTGTGAGCACACCCTTGTATCATGTTGAAGGAAAACCATTGTCTACATCCCAAGGTGTATGTACCCCCTTGTATCATGTTGAAGGCACACCATTGTCTACATCCCAAGGTGTAGGCACAACATCATCTCATGTTGAAGGCACTCAAGATGGTACACAATTCACACATAATGTTTTGGATGCTTCTAGAAATATTTATAGAAAGCCAAAATATTTGATTGATATTGATACTAACATTTTGCAAGCAATGCGTGACAAGATTCCCAAGCGTACTTGTCAAATAAATGCTAATCATATTTGGAGATCATTTTTTGAGAATTTAAACATGATAGGAAGAAGTCAACTATTTGTTGAAATGATGAGAAATCTTAAATTTAGGCCCATCATGAAGATTCTAGGGCTAAGAACGATGGATGAGTCAAGTGAAAAATCCATTGTAAAGAACCTAAGGACTGCATATGAGAGTGTGGGTTCTGCATCACGCATGAAAGATAGGAATGTCACACGACATGTACTTACATCAACGATAGTAAGCACTCAAATGAAGAAATCTCAACTCATTAGAAAGAGAAGTAAAACATTGAAAATAAGTAGAAAGTCTCTAATGAGAGCCTTGGGAAGGCGTCAAAGAGTGGAAGATCCAAATAGCAATGAGTTATGAGCATTTTCTAGTAGACTAACGTGAAAAGATAAAGAAATTGTTGAAGCTTTGAAATCCTTGATTGAAGAATTTTGGAAGAATAATACATGGGTATCTCCTAATCAAAGAGATGTTGTAAGAAGGAGGATTGGTAGTCAAATTCATGTTCCACATCCAAAGCATTTTTTGGATTCAACTCAGACATAATTCTTTGCAAAATTTAAGCATATGTATCCTCAAATTAAAATTAGTCAGAGATATTTTGAAATGTGTAAACCTTTTTATGTGAAGATAAATCACACATGCACAACTTGTTGTTGTAGGGTACATATTAAATTTTCTAGCCATTTTGAAGTTTATAGGAATATATGTGTAGATTTGCACTCTAACAATGTTTTGCAAGATTGTAACATAAATGTCCCACCTAGATCTTGAAGGGAATTAATATCTACCATTTTATGTGAAAGAGTGGATGGTCAACAATTTTACAATCTCTCATGCTTGAATGGTACATGCATGGATTGCAGAGGTTTGCGACATTTTCCAATTTGTCAACATATGGAGAGTACACATGCAATCGGTAATGAAATAGTGGAATTTGGAAAATATAAGACCATGAAATATAATCTAAAAGATGGAAAAGATACTAAAAGATGTGATTTAGTAATTGAAAAAACTCCAGTGTATCAGTTCATGGACATTTTTTGTAAAAAATTATTTATGAGTATGCAAGGCACACATGTAGAGTGCGATGGTTGGATATGCAATTCAAGTTGTGCAAGGACACATTCCCACTTGATACCATTGTCTCAGTTGTGCACTTTGCAGAGAACTACACACTAAAACCACAAAATGAGGTGCAAGAAAAGTATTACAACTCTCAACAGGTTGCTAAATTTGTTTATATAGCATTCATGCATGCACCAGATAGTACAGAGGAGAACATGAAGATATTGAGGGAGTATCTTTTTTATATCAGCGATGATTGCTCACATTCTATAGAGTTTGTACACAGTTGCTTTCAACTATTTTATGGTCATTTGGCAAATAGGGGCATAAAATATCATTGACATATCATATGGTCAAATAATTGTGCATCACAATTCAAGAATTCTTGAATGTTTTATTGGTTGTGCAGGATGCATAAGATTACTGGAATTCAATATATGTGGAATTTCAAAGAGGCTGGTCATGGAAAGGGAGAGCACAATGGTGCATGTGCATGTATTAAAAGAGCCTTATCACATGAATAATTAAAGTACAAAGAGAAAGAAACATTGTCAGATGTGGGATGTATTGTCTAGTGGTGTAATATTACAATGGGTCCAGGTAATGAAGGTGAGTCTATGGTTCATAGATTTTTGGGTTGATGGATGAAACTAACATTGCACCATATGAGGATTGTTGTACATTGACAGGATCAAGTGAGCTACACTCTTTTAGAAGTTGTAATGGAGGTTCACGGAGTATCCACACACGACATATGGTGTTCTTTTGTTCATCATGTGTAGATGAAGATTAGGATGGCAGTGAGTCAAAGGAAGGGGTTGATGAATGATATACATGTATTTTGAGTCCACTTGCCTCCTATCATCCCCATGAATCACTACAACTAATAGAAATGGAATCGTCCATTGACTTTGATCGCTTATTTGATCTAGTACAACTAGGTAAATTTTTCCACATACAAATAATCTCAAATTTAGTACTTTATCATAAATATTCAGTAAACTAACATCCTCATTATGTTTATATCATTACACACCATGTTTTTGTTGTTATTGCACCTGAAGACAATGAAGAAGGGACAGATTATTATTTGTGTCATTGTGTTGAGGAAAAAAAGAAATTGGATCACTTGATTATTGATGGTGAAGAATTAGAATACCCTATAGGAGTAGTGGTTGTAACTGGTACATGGCTTAGATGGTATGCTTTGAAGAACCCTAGGTTGTGGTTGTTCGAGGATTGGGAGACACACAGAAATATTCTTCATTATTCAAACCTCATCGTTGCATCAAATGTCCACTTGATCAGATATGGGGGAAGACGGCATAATAAAACTCTTTGGAAGGTTCGTGATTCATACCATGAGGCAATACTTGAGACAATCAAGGGTAGGGTAGATCCAATTGGTTCATTGGACTAAATGGAGATACAAAATATTGCAACATGTCAAATTTATATAGCACTGTAAATTGGGTGGACTATAAATTGCTCATGCATTACCCTGTATATATCATGGGAAGTTTATAAGATTTAATGAAAACCTTTCTCTTCTATTTTTTTGGTCAATGCCAAAGGTTTTCTCTACTCAGCTCTTTCCTCTGGTGCTCCTATTTAGCCAATTTGTAAAAATATTTCTCATTATTAATTAAAAAAACTTTATGTTGTTATGCCAATGACTTGTAGGCACATAATACTTGGAAGGACATGGAATAGCCTTAAGGAACCAACTCAATTCAAGGATGCACTATCTCATTTCCTTTCCAACTTCTCCCTCTCTAAAATGAAAGGTTTACATTTTGGTTTATCTAGATAGTGTACCCTCTTAGGCCACCTAGTGTACCTAGTGCCTCCACCACTTCAAAACTCAAACCAGACTTCACTCCCTGGTCCTAACAACTTAGATCATCTCAACATGGTACATTTTCCATGTTACAAATTCCCATTCACTCCTATCCACTCATCCTTCAACATTCTTCTACTATAGCCTTTCTAGGCCGATCTAGTAGCCCTTCAAACCTTGAAATTAACAATTCATTCACAATATCCCCAAACAACATAGATTGTTGTTACACTTTCAAATACCCTTTTCAGAGTTACTAAGTTGATATCATTCTCAGACTTTAAAGACCTGACTGGTGAATACTTCCTTCACCCCCTAACCCTTTAACAAGCCTATTTTAACATAAACCCAAGCCAAAACCAACTTCTAAACAAGCCTACCATAAACACCACATACAAAAAACCTAAAATCTTCCAAAAAAACCTAACCTAGAGTAGTAGGAAACTTGGTAATAGCCTTACTTCCTTCAAAAGCAGCATGCCTAGCAAGCTCTCCTGGCAGAACAAACTTGACAGCAGTCTCAATTTCTCTAGAGGAAAGTGTCACGATCTTGTTATATTTTAGCAGAGATGTAGCCTCAGGAGTAATCTTATCAAAAATATCAATCATGAAGCTCTCCATGATATCCATGGAAGCACTAGATATTCCCTTGGAGGGATGCACTTGTTTCAACACCTTATATATTTAAAAATTGAAATATTTAAAAGTAACGGCTAGTTAGGACTTTAGGAGGGAAATGGTATTTTATTGGTAAAATCACTTAACTAATCTGTCAAACCAGTTGTGTATGGTTGGGGAAGTTAAGATTTGATTTCTTATATTGTAGATAATTCCATTGTATGGGCATGATACCTAGAAGTGTACGACAAGAAAAACATTTTCAATAAAATCACAAGTTTAATCTGCAATCCTTGTGTTCAATCTAAAACATTCATTAACCAAGTGAATGTATTTGGATTCACATTAAACTCCATGTTCTTTGCATTTTGGCTATAGCAAGCTTGACTATGTTAGCAAATGCATTATTTATTTTGAGGATCTTTATCTTTTCTATGTACATCTGATTAGAATAAAGGTTTGGAAGATCAAGTAATACATTTGGCAGGTGCACTATATGTTTGAAAGGTTTTTAAGGGTTTTTTGACATGACTATTTTTGCTAAGTGTTTCCTTTGTTTTGAAGTGTATTTTCTATTCTATACCCTTTCCATGAAACAAAAGGCCCAGGACCCATAGAAGGATGATTACTAACATTGTAATATAGTTTTTTAATGATGAGACTTGCATATGATTAGAGAATTAGAGTGATCACTGGTTGGAACAGTGTGTTCCTTAAGGGAAATGATGGCTAGGGAGCAGCAATAGAAGATCGGGCTTCATAGCATGCTGTTTTTATGATTTGGTTAATCATATATTTTAATATTGATGGTGAATCAATCACCAAGAAGGTCAGGAAGTGCTTGGAGGAGGGAGATTGAAGAAACCCTCAAATTAAGGGTTTAAGAGGGCTAATTTGGGGCTTTTCATGTTCACGAGGTGCTAGGTTGAATTAGTCTTGGATTTAGAGGTTTTATAACATATTGAGATACTTATGGAATTTTGGGGTCTTGGGGAGATAAGTATCTAGGTGATGCTTTGTAAAATCACCTAGTTTTAGTACATTTTGGGGTCATATAGTGAGGACAGTCATACATGGTCCGAAAGATTCTATAGTAATCTTGTATTATGTTGTGGTAGGGGAAAAAGGGTATCCAAATACATAATTTTTTTTGTTCATCCTTTGGGAAAGTACAGAGTTATAGTTCATTTTATTGCTGGACAGGGCTGCTAGATAGGGCAATTAGGCGTCTAGGACTGTTTAGTGAATTTTTTCTATTGTGAGTGGGAGATAAGTCTAGAAACCTAAAAACCACCATAATCCATCCTTATATAGATCAAAAACTTCAAATCTATCATTAGTTTGCATTGTGAAGAGTCTTGGTTGGGTGGAGTCTTATAAAGCCATTGTGCACCTTTGGGAAAAGTGTGGGTTTCTAAGTCAAATTGGAAAACTTAGTTGGTAAATAAGGTCCACTAATCTTTCCTCTACATCAAATAGAGATAATTTTCACTTCATTTTCAGCGTCTTCTATTGATTTTCTTTTTAGTTCAACAGATAATTTTTTGTCCCTCAAGTGATCAAAAGTCACCAAAATATCTTTTTCACAGCCATGCTTCCCATATATATGAACTCTGAAATACATCCCACATATGTATTTAAACACTAAAAAATCCCCAAACTCTATCGCATGTTAATATAAAAAAATTTCCCAGCCCATGCCAAAAAACTCAATTCTAGTGCTTGTACTACATGACTGGTGCCAAAACAGGGCTCTCCCAATCACTGACTGTGACCCCAAATCTAGTCATTGTCAAGAACACCAGTAATTTCCTCTGGAAAGATAAATGAAAAAGAAGGAAAATTCCTTATGTCATAGACTAATCCAAATCACATTTCATGCAAATAGTTTAAGTCACTGGTCTTAGACTGCACTTCTAGCCAAAGGCGTAGCATGGAACCATCTGTTCCAACAACTTTGAATGGATGGGTAAATGCTAGTGGAAACCTCATTCGACACACATAGACATTTGATCCCCTCCAATGACTCCAGGCTGAAGTGTCCCTCAAGGTCCCTTAAGCATGAAATCAGTGATCTTTGGAGGGTCATATCTCAAAGCTTGTGCAAGGTAACATCGATCCTTTAGGTGCTACAAGACCATGTTGTTGGGTCCTGCAATAGCTTTTCTCAATTTTTAAAGATTCAATTTCATTTAAATTTGGCAAGACATTCTTAGTTAATGTCAAAACTCAAAGCATTCCTCAGTTCAAATGGTCAACGTTGTGCATCTTTCCAACCGTCAGTCGTAGCATGGAACTGTCTATTCCAAGAGCTCCGAATGGCTGGGTAAATGCTAGTGACAACCTCATTCGCCACACACAGGCGTTTGATCCCCACTGATGACTCCAAGCTGAAGTGTCCCTCAAGGTACCTTAAGCATGAAATCAATGATCTTTTTGGGGTCATATCTTGAAGCTTGTACAAGGTAACATCAATTCCTTAGGTGCTATGAGACCGTGTTGTCAGGGCCTACAATAGCCTATCTCATTTTTCAGAGATTCAATTTCATTTAAAATTGGCAACACATTCTCGACCGATGTTAGAACTTAAAGTGTTCCTCAGTTCAAATGACCAATGTTGCATATCCTTCCAACCGTCGATCGTAGCATCAAATAGTCTATTCCAACAACTCTAAATAGCTGGGTAAATGCTAGTGGCAACCTCATTTTTCATGCATAGTCATTTGATCCCTGCCGATGAATCTAAACTGAAGTGTCCCTCAAGGTCCCTTCAGCATGAAATCAACAATCTTTGTGAGGTCATATCTCAGAGCTCATGTGAGGTATCATCAATCCATCAGGTGCTACAGGACCGTGTTGTCGAGGTCTACAATAGCCTGTCTCAGTTTTCACAGATTCAATTTCATTTAAATTTGGCAACACATTCTTGGTCGATGTCAGAACTCAAAGTGTTCCTTAGTTCAAATGGCCAACATTGTGTATCCTTCCAACCATTAGTAATAGCATCAAATTGTCTATTCCAATAGCTCTGAATGGCTGGGTAAACACTAGTGGCAACCTTGTTCGCCATGCACACTCATTTGATCCCCGCCGACCACTCCAAGCTAAAGTGTCCCTCAAGGTCCCTTAAGAATGAAATCGGTGATATTTCTAGGATCATATCTTGGAGCTCATTTAAGGTAGCATCGATCTATCAAGTTTTATGGGACCTTATTTTTGAGGTCTACAACAACCTATCTCAGTTTTCAGAGATTCAAATTCCTTTAAATTTGGCAACCCATTCTCGGTCGATGTCAGAACTCAAAGTGTTCCTCAGTTCAAATGGCCAATGTTTCCAATGCAAGAGAACCCTCAAAAAACTAAGAGTCTTTAACACTCTTTTGGATCCTTTGATGGTCCTAGTAGTCTATAAGACATTTTAGAAATAAAGGTTTACAATTGGACTCTATTTGTAAGACCTAGTTCCAAGATTGGCCTTGATAAGCCCTTGGTCAACTATTGGTCAACAGGTGTCCCAACCTTAGCATAGATTATTTTCTTAGGATTTCATGTTTGAAATGTTTGGATCCATGTTGGATCATTACATTTAGGTCTGGACCAAGTTTGGTCACCTAGGATAGAAAAGATGCTAAAAAGATGTAAAAGTTGCTTTGTAACTTTTACAACTTTTGCTAAAAGTTGTAATCAACCCCCCATTAACTATATGGTTTGAAAATTAGTTTTTAACCATTGGGGGAGGCCTTCATAAGCCCTATCAGGAGGGTGGAAGGTAGAATCATGTAATTTGACATTAAGAATCAATAAAAATACAACCATTTCTTTGCAAATCCCGTGGATAGTTGAATTCTATAGATTTGTATGGACATAAGTGCATGAAATTCTAAAGTCAAAATTTTTTCTAGTGAATCTTCTTACATTTTCAATTGAAAGTTATTAAGTTTTTAGTCTGACTGGCTAGATTCTAGGCCTAAAACTAGGGTTTCAATTGATTTTGAGTGTTCTGCTCGATTCCACCATGGGAATCTGATTCCCCTTTGTGGAATTCAAGTTTGGTTTATGTAATTTGAGAATATGTAGGTTAGAAGTGGTAACTTGTAGGGAGATGGATTTTCCATGATGCCCTAGGTGTACATCTCTATGTGTTCACCTACAAGTGACTGAGTACAGTCAGCATAATTGTTGATTGGGGATTGACCAAGACCTCTAATTTAGGATATAAGGTCCTTATGTATGTCCTCACATGTTCCCATAATTGGTTCAGACATTGTTTCACAGGAAATAGCACTTGTAGTGCAATTACAGACCTAATTATGCATAACCCATTGCCTAGTTTGGGTGCTTTCCTACTTTCCTTTCAATTTCACATCTTGATGCTGGGATATGATCCCTAAGGCCCAAAAGGGTATCATAATATCTAATTTTTTTAGTATATTTTATGGAATTATTTTGGTCTAGGATCAAAATCACTTCTAGGAAGGGCTACAAGCCTAAACTTGGGTTTGTGAAGCAACTATGTTGTATGGGTTGCTAGTGAGTTAAAGAACCATTGGAACTAATAAAAGAGGACCTAAATAGGCCAATTAATTGAGTATAGGCCACCCCTAGTCCTGTGAGTCATTTCATGGGGATTGTTCATAAATTGGGTTAGAGTGCTTCATAGCCAATCTTGGTTATTGGTGTTTGGGACTTGGTGAAACCTAGTGATTAGGTTTCCCTTGGGGCTTTGGGGTTGTGATAACCTTATTCCTTATCCTTTCTACACTTGTGATAGGTGTAGGGAACTTTCCCTTGAAATTTGGGTGTGTAAGGGTTCAAAGCCTTACCTTTGTTCATTGTTTGAAGCTTCCTGCTGCCCACTTTGCATCAAGTGGTATCAGAGCTATGTCTTTTCATGAGGATAAAGAGATCTCTGCAAGGGTCACAAATAGTGAACTAGAAAAGATGGTGAGAGAACAAAGGGAAAAAAATATAGCCCTAACTAGGAGACTCCAAGAACTTGAGAAGAAGCTAGATAAGGATAAAGAGGATGAGTCTGCTAGTGAAGAAGGGAGTGAAGAGGAGGAAGACACCCCTGATCAAAACATCCCTGCAGACCAAAGACCTCTCATAGATGCCTTAAAGTCCATGGGAAGAAGGACCATGGAGGAGAAGATAGACTTACCAATTTTCAATGGTAAGATGAATGCAGATTTGGCCTTGGATTGGATAGAAGTCTTGACAACATTCTTTGAATGTGAAGACATCCCTCAGAAGAAGAGGGTAAAGATGGCAAGATCCAAATTGAAGGGAGAAACCCTAACTTTGTGGAACTTTATCCAAACAAAGAGGGTGAAGAATGGGAGAAGCATGATAAATTCATGGAACAAAATGATAGCCCTAGTCAAAGAAACATATGTGCCTAAAGATTATGGGGTACAACTCCAAAGGAGGAAGCAAAGCCTGAAGCAGAAAGACATGGATGGAGGCTTATACACCAAGGAGTTCCTAAAGCTATGTATAAAGACAAATGTGGTAGAAGATGAAGAAATGATGTAGAGGTGGCAATGGAATGTGATGGATCCAAGGTCCAAATGACTAAAATGGAATTAGATTAACAAACTTCTTCAAAGTTCAATCTTAATGATCCTAAGATGACTTCAGTAAGTGAAATGGTAAATTATGCTCCAAAAAGCCTTAATGTATGATCCAATAACTTTAATTTATGAAATAAAAGGTAATTAAATAGGTTTCAAACTTCTATCCAAGGTTCCATACTCGAATCTTTTAAAACTATCCAACTAGGCTTAATTACTCTACCAACTAGGTCTCCAATAAGCAAGTTTAACCAATATCTTAATTACTTCCCAAAACATTTGTAGAATAAATCAACTATCTAGATACCCTTTACTGAGCACTATAACATACCTCAGAATAAGATATAGTTTCTTTGGAACATATTTAAGTTTGTATCCCTGTATTTCAGCAATTAGGCCTAAAAGTCCTCACATTTATAAAGGAACCCCTAACTCCTTTCACTTATAGACTTCAAGATCTTTGATATTCTCATGAATGGGTCTTAATTAGAGTAATATGGAACTGATTTGGTTCCAAGAGGCTTCTAGATGCAAAAGCCCCAAATTGCACTCTCCAAACCCTTAAAACTAGGGCTTCTTCAATGTCTCTCTTCCCAAGCTTTCCTACAACAAATAAATGTTGTAACACCTTGTCCTCAACATTTCTATACACATTACATCATAAAATAGTGCCCTTGTTTGGCCAAAACTCTCTATGCTTCACCCTATCCTCCAAATTCACTTAGTTTCTTAGTATTTCCTATGGTGATAACCACTTTAGTAAATCAATCTTGCATTTCCAAGGTTAGAAGAATATATTACATGTTAATTTGATGCCATTCTATGAGAACCAATAACCTACATTCATATAATGACGTTCATAATGAAAGAAACTCAAGAAAACTGTCCTAATTTAGATTTTTCAATGACTGTACAATACTAAAATGTATTGCAGTGACTAGAGTAAGACTTTCAGATCATAAGTAGATTAAAAAAACCAAGTATGAATTATTCGAGCATAGTATGGAGTAAATAAATCAATATTAACCTTGAATCATACAAGGAACATAAAATGTTTTCAAGAAAAACTGATTTTTATACAATCTGTTGTTGCAGTCCATACACCAGTCTCTTCTCCTCCATACAATGGGTTTGTGGGACATTTAATAGACCCCTAGAAACTAACTCAACCAATCCAAGTTGGTTGGATGGTTTATTTTCCATTAAAAATGAACAAAATTATATTCCCTCCAAAATGCTCTTAATCGTTACAAGTTGAAAATTCAAATATGTAACTTTGTAATTTATGAATATTTGTAATTTCTAAGTGTTGAAAATTTTCCAAATCATCTAAATGGACTTATTGACAATTATTAAAAACTAATTTAACCTATTCGAAACTTGCAACACCTAATTCCATCCTAGACTCCAAATTTTGGTCCTAAGGCTTATTAGGCCTTTTAGGACTTATTACACATTTGCCATTTTCATTGCATGGAATGACCTCATAGGCCATTATAGGTGCTGGAATACCCTCCAGTTGAAGTATTTGGATGAATTTATGTACTTTGATGTCTTGGTGTACTCCAAGTGTGCCTTCATAGGTATTTGGAGTTCTTTGTGTTCTCTAGGTGCCCCTGCACCAAGAAGAAAAGCTAGCAAGGTATATGAATGGCCTTAAGGTATCCATTCAAGAGGAACTTAGCCTACACTACCCTACAATAGTAAACAAGTGCTATCAAATTTCACTCAAGGTAGAGGAGAAGTGAAAGAAAAAGTGGGAGTTTGGCAAAGGAAAGAGCAATGAGAGTGGGAAAAAATTTAGAGGGAGAGGAACCTCTTGGAATAGAGGAAATAATAGTTTCAGCAACAATAGGACCCCTGACCAAGGAGACAAAGAGAATAATGATTCAAACTCTAGAGGAAACTATAGAGGAAGGAGGCCCTTCAATAGAGGGAGAAAAAACATAGGAAGAGGAAATGTACCCCTGAAGTGCTACTATTGCAATCAGTTGGGACACCATGTAGGAAGGTGCCCTAAGAAGAGAAACAATAACAACCAAGGAGAAAGAAGAGCACAACTCATTCAAGAGGACAAACAAGAGGAAAATGTAGATGCAAGGGACTTAGAACCAGAAGAAGGAGTGTGTTTGATGATGAGACAAGTCTTCCTTCAAGTACCAAAAAACCAAGAACCTCCACAAAGGAAGAACCTCTTCAGGATCAAGATCAAATGCCATGGAAAGGTATGGAATTTTCTCATAGATTATGGTTCAAATGAAAACTTAGTATCTAGTGAAATGGTTCAAAAACTAAATATTCCTAAGAATCCAAATCCTTTTCCCTATCATGCCTCTGGGCTGACAAAAGGTCAACAAACCTTAGTAACTGAACAAGTATGGATAGAATTTTCAATTGCAGACTTTAAAGATAAAGTTCTTTGTGATGTTGTTGAAATGGATGCCTCCCACATCCTTCTAGGTAGGCCTTGGAAATTTGACATAGATGCCATAAACCATTGTAGAAAGAATACCTACTCCATCACCAAAGATGAAAAAACATTCACTATGAAGCCCCTACCTGATAAAAAATATGAGAAAGAACCTACTATCATCATCATGGGTGAAAAATAAATGTTGAAAGTCTTAAAGGAACCTAAAATTGAAGCCTTTTTCCTAATCTCAAAACCAAAGGATAGTACAAGGTCCAATCAAAATGATCCTATACCAGTTGAAGTCAAGAAACTACTTGGAAAATATAGTGATATCACTGCTAGTGACCTGCCCACAAGCCTCCCTCCATTAAGAGATATCAGTCACCAAATTGACTTGATACCTGGTTCATCCCTACCTAACAAGGCCCCATACAAGATGACACTAGTGTAGCATACAGAGATTGCAAGATAAGTTAGTGAACTACTAGAGAAGGGACTAATTGAGAAAAGTCTCAGTCCATGTGTTGTCCCATCAGTTTTAGCCCATAAAAAGGATGGAAAATGGAGATTGTGTACTAACAGTAGAGCCCTAAAAAAAATTACAATAAGATACAGGTTCCCCATCCCAAGAATGGAAGATCTACTTGACCAATTAGGCACTACTAGTTACTTTACAAAAATTGATTTAAAATCAGGCTCTCACCAAATCAGGATAAAGCTAGGAGATGAATGCAAGATAACATTTAAGACAACTGAAGGTTTGTTTGAGTGGCTTGTCATGCCATTTGGCTTGAGCAATGCTTTAAGTACATTCATGAGGCTCATGAATGAGATTTTCATTGATTTTATTGGCAAGTTTATAGTCATATATTTGGATGACATTCTAATTTAAAGTCATAGCAAAGAGGAACATCTTGAGCATGTTGAGTATGTCTTAAGGAGACTCCATCAACACAAGTTAGTGATTAACTTGGAAAAGCGTATGTTTAGGAAGAAGGAACTTATCTTCCTATGATTTCTCATCTCCCAAGGTACTCTCAAAATGGATCCAAAAAAGTTTTTAGCAATCACCAACTGGCCTACACCAAAGAACCAAGGTGATATTAGAAGCTTTCATGGTTTAGAAAATTTTTATAGGAAGTTTAGTAAGAATTTTAGCCATGTGTGTGCTCCTATGCTAGACACAATAAAAGGTGGTAAAAAGACTAGGTTTGTATGGACTAAAGAGGCTAATGTTGCCTTCCAATACCTCAAGAATAGATTTTCTCAATATCCAATCCTAACTCTTCTTGACTTCAACAAAGTGTTTGTGGTGGAAACCGATGCAAGCAACTTGGCCATAGGTGCTGGTTTATGCCAAGAAGGTAAGGCTGTGGCAGTTTTCTCAGAAAAGTTAAATGATGCTAAGAAAATATATTCTACTTATGATTTAGAACTATATGCCATGGTCCAAGCACTTAAGAAATGGAGGCATTTATTTCTTCCCAAGGAGTTTATAGTCTTCACCGATAACCATGCATTGAGTTTTCTTAATACTCAAGATAAACTAGGGGTGAAACACATAAAATGGATGGAACAATTGTAGGCTTACACCTTCAATATAAAACAAAAAAAGGAAGTGGCCAATAAAGTGGATGATGATCTTAGTAGGAGAGTTGGATTTATTAAAGAAATTTAGTTTCAAAGTGCGGGAATTGAATCACTGAAACACTTATATTTAGGAGATCCAGATTTTGGAGAAGCCTTTGAGGTATGCACCAACTTAACAGGGAGATATCACACTGATTTTTGTGAATTTCTGATTCAAAATCATTTTTTATTTAAGGAGGCTCACTTGTGCATCCCCAAGTGTTCCATGAGAACAAATATCATCAAAGAGAAGCACTGTGGTGACTTAGGGGGTCATTTTGGGATAGATAAAATGACTGATGTAGTGAAAATAAGATATTTTTGGCCAAGAATGGGGAGTGAAGTCAAGAAGTTTGTAGAGTCTTGAACTATTTTCCAACAAGCTAAAGGTGTATCTACTAACCAAGGACTGTACAAACCCCTACCAATTCCCTCTAGGCCATGGGAATCAATCTCAATGGATTTTGTAATGGGATTGCCAAGAATAAAATAGGGTTATGACAACACTTTTTTCATTGTGGATAGGTTTAGTAAAATGGTACATTTTGTACCATGTAAAAGAACTATTGATGCCTCTCATATTGCTCATATCTTCTTTAAAGAGGTAGTGAGAATACATGGTCTTCCTAAGACTATAGTTTCAGACAGAGATGTGAAGTTTTAGGGCCATTTTTGGAGGACTTTTTACAAGAAACTAGGCACAAACTTGACCTATAGTTCATCTTACCACCCCCAAATAGATGGACGGTTAGAGGTGGACAATAGGTCACTTGGAAATTTCTTAAGATGTCTAACAAAATAGTACAATCAGAGTTGGGACATGATACTTCCCCAAGAAGAATTTTCATTCAATGATTCATTGAATAGGTCCACTAGTAAGATCCCTTTTCAAATAGTGTATGGACTTCATCCTAAAGGTCCCTTGGATTTGGTAGACTTACCCGATGACTTTAAATTCAGTGCTCAAGGAAAAGAGCTATCAAAACTCATCACCAAGGTACAGGTAGAGGTAAAACAATCATTGTAGCAGTCCACCATCAAGTACAAAGAGTAGTCTTACAAGAGAAGAAGAGAAGTTCACTTCAATATATGAGACAAAGTTTGGGCATATCTTAGGAAGGAGAGATTTCCAAAGGGAAAGTTCTCAAAGTTACATATGAAGAAATTTGGACTTTGCACCATCCTCAACAAGATGGGTGAAAATGCCTATGAAATCTTTCTTCCCCCTAACTTATTAATTTCTCCTATATTTAATATTGCAGATCTCACCCCTTACAAATGTACTGTAGATGTTTTTAATGTGCAGTGTTCACATGATGAAGATGCTAGAGACTATATATGTGACAGATCTCCCACCAAGCAAGAAAATGGAGTTAGAAGAAATCCTTGAATACAAAGTTCTGAAGCAAACAAGGAAGAAAAAGTACATGTAGTACCTGGTTAAGTGGAAAGGACTCCCAAATATTGATGCAACTTGGATGACAAAGGAACAAATTAAGCAACATGGAACCACCATTGATTAGTTAACCTCAAGTAGGAACTTGAGTTCTAAAATTCAAGGGGAGTATGGCATAGGATCACACTCACAAAACTAAGAGTCTTTGACACTCTTTTGGATCCTTTGATGGTTCTAGTAGTCTATAAGACATTTTAGAAATAAAGGTTTACAATTGGACCCTATTTGTAAGACCTAGCTCCAAGATTGTCCTTGATAAGCCCTTGGTCAACTATTGATTAACAGGTGTTTCAAACCTTAGCATAGATTATTTTCTTAGGATTTCATGTTTTAAATGTTTGGATCCATGTTGGATCATTACATTTAGGTCTGGACCAAGTTTGGTCACCTAGGATAGAAAAGATGCTAAAAAGTTGTAAAAGTTGCTTTGCAAGTTTGACAACTTTTGCTAAAAGTTGTAATCAAGCCCCCCAAAACTATATGGTTTGAAAATTAGTTTTTAACCATTGGTGGAGGCCTTCATAATCCCTATCAAGAGGGTGGAAGGTAGAATCATGTAATTTGGCATTAAGAATCAATAAAAATACAGCCATTTATCTGCAAATCCCGAGGATAGTTGAATTGTACGGATTGGTACAGATAGAAGGGAATGAAATTATGAAGCCAAAAGTTTGTATTATGAATCTTCTTACATTTTCAATTTATCTCATGTGTTGATAAATCCTAGCTTGAAAGTTATTAAGTTTTTAGTCCGACTGCCTGGATTGTAGGCCTAAAACCAGGGTTTCAATTAATTTTGAGTGTTCTGCTCGATTCCACAATGGGAATATTATGCCCCTTGGTTGAATTCAAGTTTGGTGTATGTAATTTTATAATATGAAGGTTAGAAGTGGTAACTTTTAGGGAGATGTATTTTCCATGATGCCCTAGGTGTACATCTCTATGTGTGCACCTACAAGCGACTGAGTACAGTCAACATAATTGTTTATTGGGGATTCACCAAGACCTATAATTAAAGATATAAGGTCCTTATGTATGGAATCACATGTTCCCATATTAGAATTGGGCATTTGTTCATAGGAAATAGCACTTGTAGTGCAATTGCAGACCTAATTAGGCCTAATTCCCTTACCTAGATTGGGTGCTTTCTTACTTTCCTTTTAGTTTCACATATTGGTGCTTGGATATGATCCCTAAGGCCCAAAAGGGTATTAGAATCTCCAATGTTTTTAGTATATTGTATGGAATTATTTTGGTCTAGGATCAAAATCACTTCTAGGAAGGGCTACAAGCCTAAACTTGGGTTTGTGAAGCAACTATGTTGTATGGGTTGCTAGTGAGTGAAAGAACCATTGGAACTAATAGAGGAGGACCTAAATATGCCAAATCCTTGAGTATAGGTCATCCTTGGTCCTGTGAGTCATTTCATGGGTATTGTTCATAAATTGGGTTAGAGTGCTTCATAGCCAATCTTGGTTATTGGTGTTTGGGACTTGGTGAAACCTAGTGATTAGGTTGACCGTGGAGCTTTGGGGTTGTGATAACCTTATTCCTTGTCCTTGCTACACTTGTGATAGGTGCAGGGAACTTTCCCTTGAAATTTAGGTGTGTAAGGGTTCAAACCCTTACCTTTGTTCAGTGTTTGAAGCTTCATACCACCCACTTTGCATCATTTGTGTATCCTTCAACCCGTCGGTCATAGCATCAAACTATCTGTTCCAATAGCTCCAAATGGATGGGTAAATGCTAGTGGCAACTTTGTTCACCACACACAGTTGCATGATCCTCGTCGATGACTCTGGGTCGAACTGTCCCTCAAGGTCCCTTTGGCATGAAATTAGTGATCTTTGCGAGGTCATATCTTGGAGCTCATGCAAGGTAGCATCGATCCATTATGTGCTACGAGACCATGTTGCCGAGGTATACAATAGCCTACCTCAGGTTTTTAGAGATTCAAGTTTGTTTAAATTTGGCAACACATTCTTGATCGATGTTAGAACTCAAAGTGTTCCTTAGTTCAAATGACCAACATTGCATATCCTTCCAACCATTGGTTGTAGCATTGAACTATCTATTCCAAAAGCTTTGAATTCTGAAGTGTGCCTCAAGGTCCCTTCAACATGAAATTAGTGATATTTGTAGGGTCATATCTCGGAGCTCATGCAAGGTAGCATCAATCCATTAGGTGCTACGAGACTATGTTGTCGAGACCTACAATAGCCTATCTCAGTTTTTAGAGATTCAACTTCGTTTAAATTTGGTAACACATTCGCAGTCAATGTCAGAACTCTAAGTGTTCCTTAGTTCAAATGGCAAACATTGCATATCTTTCCAACCGTTGGTCGTAGCATAGAACCATCTATTACAATAGCTCCAAATGCCTGGGTAAATGCTAGTGGCAACCTCATTCGCCACACACATTCATTCAAACACCATTAATGACTCTGGGCTGAAGTGTCCCTCAAGGTCCCTTAAGAATGAAATCGGTGATCTTTCTGGTGTCATATCGTGGAGCTCATGCGAGATAGCATCGATCTGTCAGGTGATACAGGACCATGTTTCTAGGCCTACAATAGTGTCTCTTGGTTTTCAGATATTCAAGTTATTTTAGATTTGGCAACACATTCTCAGTTGATGTTAGAACTCATAGTGTTCCTCAGTTTAAATGGCCAACATTGCATATCTTTCCAACTATCTGTTATAGCATCAAACTGTCTATTCCAAAAGCTCTGAATGGCTGGGTAAACGCTAGTGGAAACATCATTTTCCACACATAGTAGTTCGACCACCTCCAATGATTCCAGGCCAAAGTGTCCCTCAAGCTCCCTTAAGAATGAAATCGATGATCTTTGTGGGGTCATATCTCAGAGCTCATGTAAGGTAGCATCAATCCATCAAGTGCTACGTGACCATGTTTCTGAGGCCTACAATAGCTTGTCTCAATTTTCAAAGATTCAAGTTCATTTCAATTTGGAAACAAATTCTCGGTCGATGTCAGAATTCAAAGTGTTCCTCAGTTTAAACGGCCAATACTAGGTATCTTTCCAACCGTCGGTCATAGCATGGAACTGTCTATTCCAACAACTCCAAATGGCTAGGTAAATGCTAGTGGAAACCTCGTTCACCATGTGCAGTCATTTGAATGTTGTCGATGACTCTAGGGCGAAGTGTCCCACAAGGTCCCTTCAGCATGAAATCAGTGATCTTTGTAGGGTCATATCTCAGAGCTCGTGCGAGGTAGCATTGGTCCATTAGGTGGTACGGGACCATGTTGTTGAGGCCTACAATAGCCTATTTCAGTTTTTTAGAAATTCAAGTTTATTTAAATTTGGCAACACATTCTCGATCGATGTGAGAACTCACAGTGTTCCTCAGTTCAAACGGCCAACATTACCTATCTTTCCAACTATCAATCGTAGCATCAAACTTTCTATTTCAATATCTTCGAATGGTCGAGTAAACACTATTGGAAACCTCGTTCGCCACACATAGTTATTCAAATGGCACCGACGACTCCAAGCCGAAGTGTCCCTCAAGGTCCCTTAAGCATGAAATCAAAAATCTTTGTGGGGTCATATCTCAGACCTTTTGTGAGGTAGCATAGATCTGTTAGGTGCTATGGGACCATGTTGCCATGACCTACAATAGTCTGGCTTGGTTTTTAGAGATTCAAGTTCATTTAAATTTGGCTACACATTATCGGTTGATGGTAGAACTCACAGTGTTCCTTAGCTCAAATGGCCAACGTTGCATATCTTTCCAACTATCAGTTGTAGCATGGAACCATCTATTCCATTAGCTTTGAATGGCTGGGTTAACACTAGTGGCAACCTCATTCATCACGCACAGTCATTCAAACACTGCTAAAAACTCTGGGCTAAAGTGTCCCTCAAGATCCCTTCAGCATGAAATCAGTGACTTTTGTGGCATCATATCTTGGAGCTTATGCAAGGTATCATCAATCCATCAGGTTCTACGAGACCATATTGCCGAGGTCTACAATAACCTATCTCAGTTTTTAGAGATTCAAGTTGGTTTAAATTTGGCAACACATTCTTGATCGATGTCAGAACTCATAGTGTTCCTCAGTTCAAATGGCCAACGTTGCATATCTTTCCAACCGTTGGTTGTAGCATCAAACCGTCTATTCCAATAGCTCCAAATGGCCAAGTAAACACTACTAGCAACCTCATTCGTCACACACAATCATTCGAACACCACCGATGACTCTGGGCTGAAGTGTCCCTCAAGGTCCCTTAAGCATGAAATTGGTGATCTTTGCAGTGTCATATCTTAGAGCTCATGCAAGGTAGCATCAATCTATTAGGTGCTAAGCGACTGTGTTGCCTAGGCCTACAATAGAATGTATCGGTTTTTAGAGATTCAAGTTCATTTAAATTTGGCAACACATTCTCGGTCAATATCAGAACTCACAGTGTTCCTTAGTTCAAATAGCCAATGTTGCGTATCTTTCCAACAATTAGTCATAGCATCAAACTGTCTATTCTAATAGCTTTGAATGGCCGATTAAATGCTATTGATAAACTTTTTTGGCACACACAGTCGTTTGAATGCTACCGACCACTCCGAGGTGAGCAGTAAGATGAGTGCAAATATGTATTTAGATGCAAAAGGGCTTGTGGTCCACTTTGAAATTTGATCATGTATTTGGATCATGGAATATTATTTAGATCATGTAATACCAAGCATCTTGATGGTGTTCCTATCTTCCAAGGGGTGGTCCAAAATACCACAGGTATCAATAACCTGATACCTCAAGTACTTATAATCAGTATGCCCAACAAATAGAGACTTAGTAGTAAAAGCATAAGGTTGCACATCCACATCCACCCTAGTAATATTATTAATAAAAGAACTCTTGCCAACATTGGGCTACCCACAGATCAAAATAGGCCTGGTATTGGGGTCAATATAAGACAACCTTTCCATATGATTCCTCACATAATCGGTGTCATGTCTTTATATTGTGAATGTCCCGTGGAACAGGGAACACACCAATGAATATAAATGTTTGATTCCATGTGATCTTGGATAGGTTTTGATGTAGAAATATTTCCTTATATTATATTTATACATTTCTACATTCATTTCATTACTTTTTTTATTATTACAGTCAAGGAATTGATTGTTATTAAGGACAGTGACTGGCATTTGTAGCACAATCAACAAGTTAAAGGCTTGAATCCTCCAAAATATGTAAGGCACTACCACCTCTGTGTTAACTGTGGTTTGGTGGGAGATTTTCATTGATGTATTGTATGTATTGGATCTATCTTTGAATGTAGGGAAGTTGAATAGAAGGTGAGAAGGGACAATCTCCCGAGTTGGTGAAATCACAGTGAAAGGAGTTGAAGGTAAGCACCAGCCATGGATGGAAGAGACCCGATGATTGGAGAGGGTAGATGATGGATGGTAAGGTCCTTTGGGATGTATTATAAGGTGTTGGGACCAATGTTGAGGTTGGGTGTTGTAGGGAAGGGTATTTTCTACAAAACCCTTGGTTTCTAGCCCAAATAGTGACGGTTTATTGAATGGGAGTGTAGATGGGCGAGTATGCACAAACTAAGTTGAAAATTGGTTTTTTTTTATCCTTTATCAAGACTTTTTGGGGTTTTGGAGTCCTGGAAGCGAGTGGTTCTAGGAGTTTCTTTGTTAGGTGAGGCTAATTAGGCCTAGTTGAAGGGTTAGGGGGTGAAGGAATTCTTCACCAGTCAAAGAGTTAAAGTCTGACATTGATATAAATTTAGTAAATCTAAAAAGGGTACTATAAAATGTAAAAAAATTTCTAGGTTGTTTGGGGAGTTTGAGAGTAAATTGCTAATTTCATTGTTGGAAGGACTACTAGGCATGCCTAGAAGGGCTATAGAAGATGAAGGGTGAAAGATGAGTTGATTGGATTGAATGTGAAGTTGTAACATGGAAAATATAGCATGTTGAGGTGATCTAAAGTGTTAGGATGAGCATGTGAATTCTGGTTTGAGTTTTGGTGTGGTGGAGGCACTAGGTGCACTAGGTGGCCCAGGATACAGTTGATGCTAGAAGGCATTGGAACAAGGAAACAAGGAAGTGAATTTGAGTAGTATGGTTGTGGGAGTGACTTAAAAAGTTAGAGAACTCAACTAGATCCTTGAGTGAGGTTAATTCCTTGAGTGGATTCCAATTTGTTTGTAGAATCCTCGAGTTGAGTTAGTCTCCTTAGGGTAATAGTGAATGTTGTCAGAGTTTACAGTAACAAGGAATGTTAGTCTCCTTAGGGTGATAGTAACAATATACATTGATAAAAATACAAGCATAACTATAAGGCATGGGCAATTTACAAAGCATAAGACATCCACATAAACATAAATTAGTATACATCAATACACCAAACACATGAATTTCATACATAAAACATAAAAAATATATATTCATAGGGCATGAAGCCAAATATATATGTCCAATAATGTCATACATTGAATATATTCAATACAGTTAAACTAGCTTCTTCAAAGCCAAATGGATATACAATGTATCACTTATACAACATACAAAAATATGTCTACTAATGTCATATAGGCATACAATCCATATCCCTAATCTAGTCCTTTCTTGCCAGGGGAAGAAAACATATCACAAGCTATCTTCGATCGTTACATCGATGGAGATGTAGTAGATGCTATAGTCTTTCAAGTGCACTCACTCATCCTTCTGTCTAGACTCTTCTATAGCTCGAACTAATAAATAAAATTTAAGCATCAATAACTAATATACATCAAAATTGAATTATAGAATGACATAAAATTGAATATTCACATACTGCTAGCAAATAGTCACTATGTTCATCCACCGAACGTGCATGCTGGTGATCTGCAGTAATAAGTCCCTAAAAAAATGGTAAAAATAATAATTAAAATACATACATGAATATCATTATTAAATTCAATACAAACTATTAAAATAACAATTAAAAATAAGTGATCTCTTTCATATCTCAGTCAGTGCTTCAGAACTAGCTACTGTTGCAGCTACTCCACGATCCAAAGTATCACAGATAGAAGGAGGAGTCTTTGATGCCAATAACTGAAAATGAAACAAAAAAAATCATTATGTAGTTATCAAGATTACATATATATTCTTTACAACCCTACTAATGAGTAAATGATACCTTCGTGAAGGTTCCACCGCATCCTTCGGTGTGTGGTGTCGATGTCGAAGCTCCAACATTCAAGTAGTGCACATGTACATGGAAAATTATAAGATAACCATTCATATAAGAACATACTACTGACATGTTAATTATAATGCATTATTACATATATACCTATGGACTCAATGGCAAAGCCAGGTGAAAGAATGTGATCATCATGCCTCTGGATTTTGATCATAATTTGTTTAGTAATTTAGTTATTCATTCATTTATTAATTAAATATAATCTAGTAAATCAAATTAACATGCAAATAAAAATACCTCAAGGAAAGTGGCATGATGCCCTTCATTGTCTGTTGTGAACGTCGATGGTCCACCAGTGAACATCTAATACACATGCACAATAAGTTATGATACAATTATTCATATAATTACATAATAATCAAATATATTAATTAAATTTTTTTATTCGATACATACTTGTGGAATTGACAATGATGTGTAGAAGGGGACATGAGGATCATTGCCACTGCCACTGCCACTACCACTACCACTGACACTCTTTCCCTGAATTTTAATCATAATCAATAGATACTAAATTAATTATTTATTATTTTATAAATGAAATATGATCAAATCAATTTAATGAACTTGGAAATATTTACCTATGTGTCCATGCCACATGTCATATTTAGAAAACTATCAGTCATCATTCCAAGATCCTCTTCCTCTCTCTCGCCAGTACCAAATGTGCACAAGCATCCACATGACTAAAAAATATGCCCCATCAAGGATTGAACATGGTCACCCTCAACTAAAGGAGTGGCACACTGAATGAGAGTCTATGTCAGAGCACTAATCATGCCTAGTGTGTCCGCCTCTACATGATCCTTCGCAACAGAAGGAATAGTAACATGATCCACCTATGGCTTGCGAATAGGAACCCTAGGTGCGTTAGGGTCATGATGTGCCTGCGCTTGATCAAATGATGACCCCCCTCCTCTACCTTGAGAATATAGATAGTCAAAATAATTTGGCACCTCCTTGAGTACAAATTCGAAATAGAGTTTCCTCAAGAAATATATAGGAACCTCATGATCTTTACAAGGAGGAAAATCAAAGACCATCCACCATATCTCCCAAAAATTATTTTTAATGTCTTCATTTAAGCACCAATGAATTGGGAACCTCCTTGTTGTGGGTCTAAGAGTATCTGTGTCTCCTAGTTTTTTAAATAGCTTGCAAATGTCATCTTTTGTGATTTTTTTCTTTTTTATGTCGGCATAAGATAATGTATTTGCATAATATTGTTTTTGTTCTTCTCTTTTATCCCACGATAAATTAATTTTCCCACTAACCAGGCTTACATGGGTCAAGATTGCTTCCAATGATTTTGCAAGTCTTTCCCTTCCAGAATTTGTACCACTGGAATCTTTTAACCTCATAATTAAAGATTCTAATTCTTTTTTCCCTCTTTCAATTTGGTTCATCAAATTTTCTTGTGTTCCAGGAGGAGGTTTTTCGATTAGTGGAGGAAATTGAGGTTCATTTTCTTCATTTGTTTCTTCATTCATTTCTTCATGAGGAGATAGAGGGATTGGTGGAGGGTTTGGTGGAGGGTTTGGTTGAGGGAGATTGTTTCTTCCTGGCAATTAAGAAAACTAGATTTTAAAATATTCATTACACATAAATTTAAAGAAAAACAAATTTTAACAAAATAAATTGCTACAGAACTAAAATTTTAAAACAAATAAGAGGCATGGGCTATAAAAAGACTTACCTCTTCTTTTGGATCAAACTTGACGATGTCGTGGAGCCATTTGATGGATGAATGAATGAAAAAAATGGATTCATAAGCCCAAAAAAGACTACGTGCGCACTTGGGAAGCCCTTCTTAGCTGCAAACGTGGGTTTGAGGAAAGCTAAATGAGCTTTCCAACTTGCATCAAACTTTAAGTATTCTTTTTTCAAATCGTGTGTGCGCTATAGGGCGTACACACTTTGAAAAACACTAAAAAGTGTTTTTCAAACCGTGTGCACCCTATACTTTGGATTGCCCAACCCAAGCCATAGGGCATGCACCCTATAGGGTGCCCGCCCTTTAGTGCGTAAACACTATACTTGATGGGGGACCAAAAAGAAAAGTGGTACCTTTTTGGTCCCCCATCTTTGTACATATACCCCATCATAAGGATAGGTCATATCATTATCATCATCATCATTGATATATGTTTCGATAATGTCATCATCCACATAGATATCATCTTTATGAACATTATCTCCTACATCATCGATCGTGATCTAGTTCCTCTCATTCAAAATCTTTGTCCAGCACATCATCAACTAGTTGTTGATCCTGATCATCATCTACATCATCTTTTACTAATTCTTTGGTATCTTCTTTTTCTATCATATTATAATTTATCAGCCTCGCTTTTGGATCATCTCCAACAACAAATGACCAAACCATTTTATGTGGAACCTCTTAGTAGAATACCTGCTCACATTAGCTTGGAAGAACATAGGGGTCATTTCCATCTCAATCAAATGACCTTATATTAACCATTGAAAATCCTTTATCATGTTCAATAATAATTATCTTAAGATCATTTGCATTGAATTTTAGCCTATACCAATAGACAATGAACAAATATAATTTGAAGAATTTAAAGTCAGTCTTGAGTATATCATCCAAAATCCCATAGTATAAATTTTTTGTGACTTTAGGATGTATGTCACTTCTAGATGAAACATTACTCACTTGAAAGACTGCATTTATCCTAGAATCACAAGTTTTCTTTGTGTCATCCAAATTTTTGATTCAAACTTTATTACCATTTCACCACATTGGCTTGTGGTGTCTCACTTGCACATGTCAAACATGTAAAAAATATTGTATCACAAGTTGATAAAAATCTTTATTCTTGGTCAAATGTATGAAAAAAAAACATATATATACAGTAATATTTGAAAAAAATTAAATAATATGGGTGATTAATATATTTATACATACCTATTTATCTCTTAAACCATATGCTAAATCAATTTCCCATAGTGTAACATTAGAATCTTCATTACAATGAGCTACTTCAACCAATGAGGCCACACCTTCCCATGCTAATACACAATGGGATTATTGACATCATTTAATATATACCATCATCCAATCAAGATTGTTTGAGACAAACAAATGTAGTGCATCCCACTCTTGACCAACTATGTCAAAAATAAATAGAAATTTACAAATGAAGTATAATTAGTTATCACCACATTATACCACCTTAATTAATAATTGATGTATATTGAAGACTAATAATTAATTAAGTGCAATTTATGTAAAAACCAAATATAAAATGTATTCTAATTAATGTCTTTGAAAACCTTATAATTACCTCTCACTTTTCTCAATCTACCTTTCCCCATGATGTACTCCACTTCGAATTTGTTAATGGATTTGGAATCCCAAATGTGATCTAAATGGATCTTTTTTACGAACTTAGGATGATATTCAGTAATGTACTCCATAGTTTGGCATACCATATATCGCTCCACCATAGAACCCTTAGGATGTGCTCTTTGTCGAACCGGATCCTTAAAAAATTTCAAGTGCCTGCCAACCATCTATTAGGATTATGGAAAGGTAAGTTACTCAGAGGGGAGGGGTGAATCAGTAACCTCAAAAAAAATTTCAACTGAATCCTTATAACAATGTAATTCATTAACCGACTGACATGTTATCTTTTTATCCATTCATGGAATAACATTACAGAAAATATGAAATTCTTTCTAATCTAACATGTAAACATCCATGAAACTTCATACACAATACGCAAGTATTTTGGTATAATAGAAACCCTTGTTAGAAGGTAAAAAATATTGTGGGGATGACACCCACAAAGCTTCACTGATTGCAGTAATAAAGTTTTCCAGTTAAGGCTACAATGTTTGATCTCTTCTGATGATCTTACCATGGTACGAGTAAAAATTAAGATCTGTGAGGATTTATTTAGTTAAAGGATTTAGGAAACATAATTAAGTGTGCACTCGGTTAAGAGATTTACAAAAAGACTTGTCAGGTCTACTTTTTTTAGAGATTTAAGTTCTTCCATAATTTTTACAAAGTAATAGTAGAATTGATCTGTATATAGAAACTAACTTTTCCTTATTTCAGATCTGATAAGTACTTAACTATTATCACCTTGCTGTGATAGATTTATTCTCTGAATTCTACTTGAGTTCTGTTCTAATATTGATTCAATCCTTGAATGCTCTATCAATAATTTAACTTCACAACCCTATCTGATCTTCAGATGACTGTATTGACAACTACTTCATGTGTGGTACTTGTCAAAATGACATCTTGACAGGTCTTATATCAAAATATTTTTATCTCATTAGGGTTATGGTTTCATCTAGAAAACCTAAGATCTACGATCCAAATGAATAACCTAAAAATTCATTACATAGGGATCATCAATCATTACATGATTACATTTTCATTTAATCTTCAGCTTGATCTTTATAAACCATTTTATAGATCGGTTCAAACCATTTACCGTGTAGTGTGTTCCATTCCAAACTTCTATGTCATTCTTGGTTTACTTGTTATATACGCCATTCATCACACGATAAATTACTGACACTCTCTATATATGAATACTGGGTTATAACTTTATTCGGTACTCGATAATCATCTTTCTTGGTATGAGTGCTTGGTCAAGACTTTGTTCGGTTAGTATGATATACTACCTTGTGCTCTTCTCAGTTAATATACATAGTGCGTTGACAAACTAGCTTGTTTAGTTCCTTTACCGACTGTATGTGTGACACTAATGACAACATATAAACTAACATTGTCCCCCTTTGGCATTAGTGAGAAAAACACATATGTATGCATCCTTATAATCAAAATTTCAAAACTTGAAAACTGTATGCTCAAAATTGTAGACTCCCCTTGTCTATATGCCTCAATAAGTATACATACTAGCTATACATATTTTCTCCCTTGTATTCCAAAACTTTTATATACTTACATCTTATCAAAAATGTTTTGGTGGGTTTTCCTTGAGTTGGCTAAGAGGTTTTCCCATTCCTCTTTCAAACTATCTAAGGAAATCTTCTCCACACCAACTTGTGCATGCATGTTGAATATATGATCTACTACTGATAGCTTAGGAGTAGCTACAAGATACTTGGATTTATTTACATGCCTAAACATCACCTCAATGTGTGGTAACAAATCCTCTTGAAGCTTGGTTGTTTTATCCTTTATCTTTTCCTCTTCTCTTCTTAACTTGTTTCTTAACCCATTTATATGCTTTACTTTTTCATAGTGTGCTTTAAATGCATTAGGCTCTATGAGTAAGATTTATGCACTCTTCTATAGATCATCATCTAATTTATTCATTTTTTCTATTATTTATGTGGTTAATGACTTGGTAGTGCAAAGCTTCTTCAAGGTGGTGAGTATCTACTGAATTAGAGTTTTAATTTCAGTTATAGTTTCACATAACTTCAGCTTATGAATGGCCACGTGATAGGGAGAATCCTTGGTCAGCTAGGATTTATTCCGAAATCCTTCTAATAGGTCAGTTCAAGACCTCCTAGGGCTTTCTTCCATTCACCCTACACCTTAGAGAGACTTTCAACTATCCCACTTTCACTCCAATTCATCAACCTACTAGCCATGTGCTCGAACCTTTCCATCCACTAACTAAGGCCACTCAAGCCTTGTCATGCCCAAAAGTTGAGCAAAACACAACTACAATTTTTTTTTCTCTAAAACCTTACAAAGTAACTACAAACCATCACACTAACACAACTAAGGAGAGAACACTATTTGGCACAAGACCCTATGTGCACACAAAACGATGCAAAGATAAATAGGCAACTGATAATAAGGAAGAGTCTGACGATAGTCCAACGGTCAATCAAAAAGGGTTGACCAAGTTTGACCAAAAGTCAAACTTTATCAAACAACACTAAAATAAAACTATAAGGTTGCCCTTAAGCTACTAGCCTGACTGGCACGCAAATCAAGATAGTTAACTAAAAGTCAACCAGTGTCAACTAAAAGTCAACTGTGCTCTGAATTACATGGAAGAAAGTTTTTGGGGCCTGCTAAGCTCTAAGGAAGGCATATGCATGGTAATCGAGATAGTTGACCAAAAGGTCAACTAGGGTTGACCAAAAAGTCAACCATCACCGAATGGTGCGAAATTGAAATCCTAAGTTCTAGGGGGTGAAGGAAACACCTAGTTCAAAAATCAAGATGAACAAAGGTAGTTTGACCATTGTTGACCAAAAGTCAACTGAGCTCGATCCTAGTCAAAAGTAGTGATAATACCCTTATGAGATATTTATCACAAAGATAAGGGGTTGTCATGACCCTCTTATCAAATAAAACGTTATCTAGGTTATTAATTTAAAATGAATAATTTAAATAGATAAATAAAATTCTAAATCTTATTTATATATTAATTATCAATATTTCTTAATTTAAAAATTAAAAAAAACCTAACATTGAATTTAGCTAACATTTTAAAGTTTATAATACTACACAATAATTCTAATCTCGACATAATAAATAAACTACTATTTACTTCAAAACAAAATATTAACTAACAATACAATCTATAAATTAGAATGTATTAATAAAACTAACTTCGTCTATCTTATATCATAATGTTAATTGAAAGAGTCTAATAATTTAATTAACTTACCATCTTGATAAGCAAAATAAACACACATTAATAATTTAGAAAATGAATGTACATTCATATAGATAATACTAAATCTAATTTAGTTTTCCCAAATCCATGTAATAATTTAGATTAAATTCTATATTAAATAAATCCAAATCGGTCTGAACATAATCTAAATTAGTTAAAAGGATAAACGGAATTAAAGCATGTTTATTCTTTTAACATAAATCGATATCAAATAAATGTTTTAGACATACTATCTTAAAACAAGAAGAAAATATACAACACTAGATATATAATAATAAATAAACAAAAAAAAACATCTTAATAAAAGAAAAATCTAAAATCCCTAAGACCAATTCCCACTCCATGTTCTGCAAGTTAATACTTGCCAACCCTCCATCCGACGCGCAGGGGCCAAATGAGGGAGGCGGAGAAGCGGCGAGGGGAGGGACGACAGAAGGGAGAAAGGCGGAGGGGAAGGTGGCGCGGAGGCGCTGCTGCGGCGGCGGAGAGGAGAGGAGAGGAGGCGGTGGAAGGAGAAGTGAGAAGTGGAGGAGAGGGAGCGGTGGGGTGGTGGTGGTGCGTGGAACCTGCGTCCACCATTGCAAGCGCAGTGAGGTTGGCGCTGCCGCCCACTCATGCACAGGAGTTTGGCATAGGGTTTTGCCCCCCCCCCCGCGCCCCTTAAAAAAATTTGTTTATTATTTTTACACATGCGCCCAACGCATTTTTAATTAGCCCCCTTTTTTTTTAACTTTTAAATATAACATGTAAATTATTAAACTAATAAAATGTACTTTTAAATTATTAGTTTAATTTACTGGTATAAGTCAATTCCCTGTAGCTTCAAACAGGGGGTATAGGGAATAATTTTTTTGGAAAATAAATAAGATAGATGCCATTTATAATTGTAGATCAACATATTGTAGGGATAAAATTTTCATTTTGAGCATTAATATATAAAAAAAAAAATTTCAAATATTTCAAAATATTCGAAGTACAGAATTTTAAATAAAATTCCACATTATATCCTTCTATGAAATTTGTTTAAATTCTTTGGTTTAAATTAAGAACAACATAATCAATTTAACAACTTATTGATTTCTTCTATAATAACAAAAATATAATAATCTAAAAAAAACAATAATGAGATTTAATACACAATAGAGTCCATCTACCAAAATACCATATTTCCCCATAACAATTTTCTTGAGACATATCCATAAACTCAATGTTTGATTTAACAAGAAATCTCTAATCCCAAACTTAGGCCTAAACTTGAAATTTAATTTACAATAATTTGGAAAGAAAAATTACCAAAAGTTTCGAACTAAGATTTTCTCTAAGCCCACAATTTCTACAAGCCTTGTGTCATCTGGGTCCCTGATTGAAGCATGGTTGACCATGGAGGCTCACCTCCCAACCTAGGCCTTTTCAAGGCCACCCCCGAGCTAGGGGATCCAATATGAAATGAGGTACAAACAGACAACCATAGCAAGAAGGAAATAAGCAAGACACAAAGACAAACATATGATATTCCCAACTGGGTTTTACAAGGGGAAGGCCTCCGAGAGACCTTCCTAAAAATGGGGTAGAGGTGGACTACCAGGTGGAGAAGCCAGAACAAGATACAAATATCCCAAGCCAAGCCACACATGGACTTAGGAAGACCATCTCCAAGAGATACGGTCTAACTCTCCTTATGGCCCACAGGTGCCCGTAGGTCTTGTTTGGCATCATGGGTATCGTGGAACTCCATGTTTTATCCCTCCACACAAGGGAGACTCTACACATCTTGGGTCTACATCTTATTACCCCCTTCAAGGTTACTCCACCTTCCCTAAGGTGAGTAAATCTTGAAGAACCCATCCCAAAATGAAATCACAAAGTAAAAACAACATTTTTACAAAACATAAAATTTACAACATGAACAATAAAAAAATCCATGGACTCCATTAATGGAGCTCCAAGCTCAAACATATGCAAGAAATAAAAAAAATAGCACAAAGCCTACCTTGATCCAAGCAAATGTTGAAATTCTGAAAACTTTTGAAACTCCTTCTAACTAGTCTTCTTCCTAAGCTTTTTCCAACAAATTGGTCTTCAAATCTAGAGAGTGGGTGATCAACTAAACCTTACTCCAAACTTCTCCTAAATAGGCAAACCTCCTAAAATCTAGGAGCCAATCAGAAGAGGGGAAGAAACCTCCATCCCCTTCTTCCCACTTGCCTTCCTTCACCATAAATGGAGTTGAATGCAAGTTTGGGAAGAAGAGAGAGGTTAACCAAAACCTCACAACTCTTCAATCTCGTGCAAAATGAAAACCTTGACTTTAGAGGGGTCATTAATTAGTTTTAAGGCTCTTAATGGGTTGAAAATGACCCCTAACTCCTAAGGTATCAACCTGGGTAGCTAAAAATGACCCCAGTTAGCCTATGGGAGCCCAAAAGACCCTCCTAAACTCCACCCAAAGTTTATGCACGGATTTCTGGTCTTGGTTGACTTCTAGAAACTTCCCAACCCAAGGTTAATTGATCCTACCCTAAGGTTACACCCTAGTCAAACCCTTGACCCATACAATATTAAAATACTTAACCATGCCAGCACTTAAGCCACAATTTGCCAAATTTGGCACATTTAATAAAATAAAAGACATGGCTAATACACATAGACATGTACGAAATTAGATACACTGATACAAACCACATATATGAATAAAATACTATACAATGAGGTCCATGTTTCTTTTACAAAGAGGACCTTGGAATTGCATGGTATAAAACATAAGTTCCAATACTGGATCCCCGCATTTAGATCCATGGTCAACTTGTCCTGCACACTCATTGCACACATCAATAGGTCCAATAAACATGATATAAACATAATATATCAATACTACATGGTTTAAAACTATATTTGTAAATCAATCAACTAAGAATAACTTTGGTTTCCTAAACCAACTTTTCATCGCAATAGTTTTAAAACATCATATAACATCATATGTAACATAAACGTAACTGAAACTGAATCAAAATATGTAGTATCTCGAGTGTACCATGATTACATAATCAGGTACCGAACATATAGTATAGGATTCAACAGATCCTCAAATACATAGGTGTCTCAAAAGTCTAGTATGTATATGAAATAAAAACTAAAAGCATGGAAAACATAATAGTAATAGTATGATTGTCTGGTAGGTCTCACAAGCCTTAAACTCCAAATCATCCCTTCACTAGTGAGGAATAGGTAGGAGGGCTAGGGCTTCCTTAGTGTTTGATTTCAATAGCTTGAGTCTACAAATTCATCAGTGTAGGAGCTCATTCACTATCAATTCCCCTTCTTCCTATTTTCTAGGCATTGTAGCCCTTTTAGGCCTAATTAGGCCTAATTCAACTAGGGATTCTTTAAACACAAGACTTTGCTAAAGAAACTTCCAAAAAAACTCTACAATCTTATTGAGTCCATCTAAGGCTCTGATATTTTCATGGTGTCAGACCATGTACTTGTCTGTACACCTCCTCTCCTTGAAGACTCTTTTTTAAGGCTTTTTGTGCATGAAAGAGGTAGTATTGTTCCCAAAAGGAATTACACTGCTTCCTTGACCCTGCAACATTGTCAAACACTCACATGGAACTCTTTCTTGTTCTCATGGCCATTAGGGCTCATGAAGAAACTTCCTCCTGCCACAAAGAATCACTGCATACCCTTGCCTAGCCAAGCTTTCACTCTGTCTTGCCTAGGAAAATTGTGTAAAACTTAATTCTTGCATTCCTTGGGCTCCTGACTATATATAGAGTATATACATTGGATGAACTTACTATCCCCACTAGGCTGTACATTTTCCATGGTGAGATAGTAAGTTACTCCATTGTTTTATCTAATAACCCCAAACAGGACATAGAACTGGCACTGTATAGTGATTTACAAAACAATAAATGAAACCTATCTAACACACAAACTAAAACATGAAAAGGTACTATAGTAACAAGTATAAACTAATTCAAACATGACAGAACTCCATTCAATCCATTTAACTTGATTACAAAGCTCTGAATCCATGTCTTTCAGACAAAATCATTGGTTTTTTTCCTCTTTTAGACCTTCAGTCTGTACCAAAAATCATACCTTATGTCACAATTAGGGTTTTGGAAGACTTAAATACCAAGTCTAAGGTGTTGGACCACTCACCTAGGGCTTGGTCACCTTATTAGACATTTTACACTATGTTGAGAAAAAGTTGTCAATGCAACTTTCAAAAGTTGCAAACTTGTCAATCCAAGTTTTATGCAAGTTTTGCAATTTTGTTACATTCCTTGTTTTTCCACATAATACCTTGATATCAACCATGGTTTGGGCCTAATGGATGGCAACTCATATCAAGACTCCTCCTGACATCATTTTCTAATTTTCCACCTAATACCTAGATATCAACCATGGTTTGGGCCTAAAGGACCCCAACTCATATCAAGACTCCTGCTAACATTATTTTCTAAAATGGATGAGTTATGATGATGTCATCTCATTTTTCCATGAATCTTTTCACACTATAATACCCTATTCAACCTTGAGATCTAAGACCCTAATTTGACTCTCACACATACATTAGGCTCTATTGGCCTTTATTTCATTTACAAGGCTCTCTCAAGAGTAGAACACACCAAAATTAAAAATGTTGAGGCACCAAACTCTAGGTGCTCCCTCACCATGATACCCACTTGAGAACATAAGTCACCCCTAGTGGTTGAGGTAACAAAAGAATTCCTTAGAGCTTGAACTGGTTCTCAGCAACCTAGGTACGTTCTAAATCTGGTTGGTCTTTCCATTTTATGAGATGTTCTTTATAGGTGCCATGTCTGGTTGTGGCTTTGACCCTGGTGTCCTAGATCTTCTCATCTTGAAGCTTGGATTTGGGAGGTATCATAGATGTTTAAACATCATCTTGGGCTTCCCTAATATTTTGATCTATATCATGGAGTGGTCCTTTGTACTAGACCAGATCTGCAACATTAAAAATTTAAGAAATGGCTAGGTCTTTTGGCAGAGAAACCTTGTAGGCATTTTGACCATATTTGGCTAGTATTGGACATGTCCCAATTCTTCTCATTTGAAGCTTTGTAGGCACTACCTTTTGAAGTCTGGCTTTATTTAGATGAACCATGACAAGATTGCCCACACCAAACTAAACATCCCTCTTCTTCATATCAACTTTGTCCTTAATTTTCTAGGTATTCTATATTAGTACTTTCTTTACTTGCTCATGAACTTCCTTCATGGACTAGCTGCAATCTTCAACATGGAAATTGTTATGGACTTGAATTTCCAAGTCTCTAAGCTTAGATAAACCCCTCAGATGCATCCCATAGACAACTTCAAAGGGACTCTTACCAGTAGTTCTATTTATACTATCATTATATGTAAATTCTTCTTGATGTAGTACAAGGTCCCAAGTCAGTCCATACTCCTTGGTCAAAAACCTCAATAGGTTACCTAAGGTCCTATTAACCACCTCATTTTTCCCATCAATCTGAGCATGGTAGGCTAAGCTAAATGATACATTTTTTCCCAACCTTTTCCATAAGAACTTCCAAATGTGTCCCATGAACTTGGCATCTCTATCAGAGACAATGCTACTTTGAAACCCTTGGCTTCTTACAATTTATCTAAGAAATAAGTGGGATATATGGCTTGCATCATGAGTGACCTTACATGCAATGAAGTGACCCATTTTACTAAACCTATCAATTACAATGTAGATACCATCAAACCCACTCTTTGTTTTAGCTAGGCCAATAATGAAATCCATACTTACATAGTCCCATGGTCTACTTGGAATTGGTCGAGGCTAATAAAGCCTTGCATTGGTAGATGTCCCCTTTTCTCTTTGTCATATGATGTAGTCCTCCACATAAGTTATGAGATCCTTTTGCAACTTTGTCTAGTGATAGAACCTTTGGACCAATTCTAAGGTTTTGTTTAGCCCAAAATGTTCACTCAAACTCCTATTTTACTTTTCTTGGATCAGGTTCTCTCTCATGGATCCCCTTGGAAAATAGAACTGACCTCCCTTGAATAATAACCCATTCTATAATGTGTAATCTGCATGTTAACTATGGAAATGGTTTTGATGTTCTTGACACACCTTGTAAATATTTTCAAGATCCTCATATGTTTGATATATATCCTTGAAGTTCTCCACACCTATGCTTTGTATATGTACTTCTTGTACATTGTTAGGAGCCTCCTACTCAAAGCATTTGCCACCTTGTTTAACTTCCCTTTCTTATGCTTTATGGTAAAGGTGTATGATAGAAAGTAATCTACCCACTTAACATGCCTATGACTCAATTTGTCTTATGAGTTAAGGAAACTCAAGGCTTGATTATCTGTAACGACCACAAACTCCTTTGGTTAAAGATAGTGCCTCCACTTTCTTAGAGCTTGGAAAAGTGCATATAACTCTAAAACATAGGAAGAGTATTTTTTCTTTGCTTCATTTATTTTTTCACTAAAGAAGGCTACTAGTCTGTTATCTTGGCTTAAGACATCCCCTACTACTATGTTACTAGCATCACACTCTAATGCGAAAATTTTATCAAATGTTGGAAACTTGAAAATTGGCTTAGTAGTTGCTTCGCTCTTTAATGTTTCAAACCCATTATCAGTAGCTTAGGTCCATGAAAAATTGGGTTTAACTCCTCCCTTCATAGTATCCATCATGAGAGTACATATTCCACTAAAGATTTTGATAAAATTCCTATAGTATTATGCTAAACCATGGAAGCTTCTTACCTCACTTTTAGTCTTAAGATAGGGCCAACTTAATATGGTTGCTACCTTGGACTCATCCATCTTCAAATCACCCTTAGATAACACAAAGCCTAAATACACAAGCTCTTGCTTCATCAAGTCACCCTTCTCCAAGTTTATGGTTAGTTGTTCCTCTTTCAACTTATCAAACACAATCTTATGATGATTTAAATGTTCTTCCTTAGTCAAACTAAAAATCAAGATGTCATCTAAGTAAACTACCACAAACTTACCAGTGAAATCTTTCAACACCTCATTCATGAGCCTCATGAATGTGCTGGGAGCATTAGAGAGACCAAATGGAATAACAAGCCACTCATAAACTCCTTCTATGGTTTTCAAGGAAGTCTTCCATTCATCACCCTCCTTTATCCTTATCTAATGATATTCACTTTTAAGGTCTATCTTGGTGTAGTACTTATCCCCTCCTAAACAGTCCATCAAGTCTTCAATTATTGGTATTGGGAACCTATACCTAATAGTAATCTTGTTTATTGCTCTGGAGTTCATACATTATCTCCATGTTCCCTCCTTTTTGTATGCTAAAATAGTGGGAACAACACATGGACTTATGCTCTTCCTAATAAGTCCTTGTTTCATCAATCCTTGTACTTTCCTTCCAACTTCTCTATTCTCATCTAGTGTTAGCTTATAGGGAGCCTATTTGGTAATGACACCCCTAGAATTAGGTCAATTTGGTGACTAATTGCCCGCTTTGGTGGCAATGTGGCAGGTGTACCGTATGAGATGATGTGCTTAAACTATTTAAAAATCTCCGGCACCTCTTGAGGTATTTTTGTATTCTTATTTTGCTTCTCCTTCTTAGGCTTCACTACTATGGCATATCCTATTCCATCTTCCTCTTCTAGAGTCTTGACAAACTATTTCCCTTTCACCATCAATATATTAGGACTATTTCCTTCACCTTCTTCCCCAACAAGTGACTGTATATTGTAGATAACTCCATCCTTTTGAAAGGTATCAGAGTTCTATTATCCATTGTGTATGGCCTTCCAGTCAAAATGCCAAAGCCTACCTAGTAAAAGATGGCATGCATCCATTGGCAGTATGTCACACAACATTTTATCCTTATATCCCCCTATTATAAACTCAATCCAAGCCTGCTCATTTACTAGGACATGTTCTATAAGAGGTGGTATGAGGTATTTTAGGTAACTTGAGTTTATTTATGGCTTCTTCTAAGATAATGTTATCTATAGACATTATACCTTTCAAACCTTACCCAAAATTTTACATTTTACCTTAAATAATTCCCTCCTTTACTTAGGCTCTTTTGTAATTTGTTCTCTGATCAGAATCCTTCTTAGCATTAGGTTTTCTCCACTCTCTGAATCCAAGTGGACCTTGAGAGACTTCACACTAGCAATATCTTCATATGCATAAGCTATCTTCCTCTCTCCCTGATAAGTTGAGACTTTATTAGGACACCTATAGGATGGATGGCCTAACTGATTGCAATGATAGAATTTCATACTGGAAAAGTATGATGAACTTCTACCCAATCTTCCTCTACCTCCAAATCCCCTACCTCTACTTGTTCCACCTCTTTGACTAGTTCACCACTCTATTCAGTCATCTTGGAATCTCCTTGGGTTATAGCTTCGTTGCTTCTACCTCCATAACCCCCTCTACGACCTCTATTGTCTCTACGTCTGCCTCTTCCTTTTGAGGACTATTCTTTTTTCCTTTTCCCTTTATCTTCTATCTTGAAATAAAATTGGTAACACTGATGTATAGTCTTGGGGGTAACCAAGCTCATATCTTCTTAGATAGACCACTTGAGCCTGTTCAGATATCTAGCCAACTGAATGGTTTCATCCTGCACCACTTTTGATCTTAAGCATAACTTTTGGAACTCTTCATTGTAGGTATGGACATCCATGTCCTTCTTCCTTAAGTTTTGTCTCTTCTTATGAAGTTGAAACTCATAATCATCTGGCATCTATGCTTGTTTGATTTTGGTCATGATTCCTTTCCATGTGGCAATAGGGATCTTTCCTTTTTTCTCCCTTTTTGTTTGGATTAATTTCCACCATATGAGGGTAGAACCCCTCAATATTGGCATTACCACTTTCACTTTCTAAGCTTCTACAATCCTATCACACTAAAAGTGATTCCCCATGCCATCAATCCTATCCATGATTTTTTCTGGTTTCGTTTTACCACTAAAAAGTGCAATTCCCTCCAAGGCTTTTCCACTCAGTTCTTTCAATGCCTTCAAGAAGGGTTCCTCTGGCATAGTTGGGTCAAGTTTTGGAGCTTCTTCTTCAAGCTCTATTTATCTCTCCTTATCTTCCTTCTCTTCTTTCTGGTCCATCTTGTCCTTCACTCTATCTTCTTTATCTTGCACCTCACCCAACAACTTCTCTAGCTGTGCTAGCCTTTCCCTCAACAACTTGTTGTCTTCTTCTTTTTCCTCTAATTTCTTTTCCAATTCCACATTGGTCACCATTCTACTAGATGCACTAGACTCAGCAAGTGAAAGCATCCACCTCTGCAATCTTTCTCTTCCCAAATCTTATGGCTCTGATACCACTTTGATAGGGAGACTCCTTGGTCAGCTGGGACTTATTCCTAAATCCTTCTATTAGGTTAGTTCAAGACCTCCTAGGGATTTTTCCATTCACCCTAAATCTCATAGACACTTTCAACTATCCCTCTTTCACTCCAAGTCATCAACCTACCAACCATGTGCTTGAACCTTTCCATCCACTAATTAAGCCCACTCAAGCCTTAAACTCCAAATCAACCCTTCACTAGTAAGGAATAGGCAAGAGGCCTAGGGATTCCTTAGTGTTTGATTTCAATATCTTAAGTCTACAAATTCATAGGTCTAGGAACTCATTCACTATCGATTCCTCTTCTTCCTTGTTTCTAGGCCTTGTAGCCCTTTTCGGCCTAATTAGGCATAATTTGGCTAGGCCTTCTTTATAAAAAAGACTTCTCCAAAGAAACTTCCAAAAAAACTCTAGAATATTATTGAGTCCATCTAGGGCTCTGAGATTTTCATGGTTTCAGACCCTGTACTTGTCTGTACACCTCTCCTTCAAGAGCCCTTTTTAAGGCTTTTTGTGCATGAAAGAGGTAGTATTGTTCCCAAAAGGAATAACACTGCTTCCTTAACCTTGCAACATTGTGAAAAACTCACATGCAACTCTTTCTTGTTCTCATGGCCATTAGGGCTCATGAAGCTACTTCCTCCTGCCACAAAGAATCACTGCATATCCTTGGCTAACCAAGTTTTCACTCTGTCTTGCCTAGGAAAAGGGTGTAAAACTTAATGCTTGCATTCCTTGGGCTCCTGACTGTATATATAGTATAAACATTGGATGAACTTACTATCCCCACTAGGTCATACATTTTCCATTGTGGGATAGTAAGTTACTCCATTGTTTTATCTAATAACCTTGAATAGGACAAAGAACTGGCACTGTATAATGATTTACAAAACAATAAATGAAACCTATCTAACATGCAAAATAAAACATGAAAAGGGACAATAGTAAAAATTCTAAACTAATTCAAACATGACTGAACTCTACTAAGTCCATTTAACTTGATTACAAAGCTCTGAATCCATGTCTTTAACACAAAAATACTAGTTTTTTTCCTATTTGAGACCTTTAGTCCATACCAAAAATCATACCTTATGTCATAATTAGGGTTTTGGAAGACTTAAATACCAATCCTAAGGTGTTGGACCAATCACCTATGGCTTGGTCACTTTATTAGGCATTTTATAGTTTGTTGAGAAAACATTATCAATGCAATTTTCAAAAGTTGCAAAGCTGTCAATGCAACTTTTATGCAACTTTTGCAATTTTGTTACATTTCTTGTTTTTCCACATAATACCTTGATATAAACCATGGTTTTGGCCTAATGGACCCCAAATCATATCAAGACACCTGCTAACATCATTTTCTAACATGGATGAGTGATGTTGATGTCATCTCATTCTTCCATTCATCTTTGTGCACTTTAATACCCTATTCAACCTTGAGATCTAAGACCCTAATCTGATTCTCACACACACACTAGGCTCTATTGGCCTTTATTTCATTTACAAGGCTCTCTTAGGAGAAAAACACAACAAAATTAAAAATGGCGAGGCACCTGGAAACTCTAGGTGCTCCTGCACCACCAAAGCTTGGCTGATTTTTTTTCTATCTTGAATTGAATCTTAGATTCAGCTCTCTCTTCAATTTCCTTCTCATTATCAACATTTGGAGAATTGATGTATCTGATAAGTTTTGCAAGGTGGTCAATGATGGGATTTTCCTAATCAACATTGACATCAGGGATAACCTACATTAAGATCTCTCTCACATCTTATAGCACTTGTTTGTGTTTACTCTCTTGCTTCAAATTCTCTTGAGCTACTTTCCTGGTACATTATTCTCCATATCTCCTAATATTTTTAAGGTCTAAAGTTCTCGGGTCACATGAAGGTATCTCAATGAATTCATCTAAGGTGACTATATCTTTACCATATTTCTTCTTCTTTTTCTTCTCCTATTTTATAGATGTGGGGGATTTCCCATATGGTACTAGAGACTTCATCTCTAGATTAGACATTGGTTGCTTGGTGGAGATACTTTCCTCCTTTTCTTTATCTTTATCTATTCCCTTACTCTGAGGTCCTTGGGATTCTAGCCTTGTACCTATTGCAAAATAATCTACATTTTCTTTAGTTTATATTTCTTTATCTTCTAACCCTTTAGTTTCAAGCTGGGTAGTCTCTTTGTTTCCTTGTTCACCCTTATCTTTGGTAGTATCTATTTGTTTCTTGGGTCTATTCTCCTTAGGTTGGTATTGAGTAGAAATATCTATGGCTTGCACCAATTAGGTAAGTTACTCGATATTTGTGTTGTTTCTTCTTCTGTAGTCTTCTCTTCCTCAGTGTGATTGGTAGTAGTAGTAATATCTTCATCTTCCTTTGCTTCATCATTAGGATCACCTTCAGTGATATCCTCAATTAGCATTTCATCATGTTAGGAATGGGAACACTGAGAGGGGGGGGTGAATCAATGTTCTATAATAATAATGTTTTTCTTCTTCTTGAAACTTAACCCAATTACTTAATTAATGAACTAAATATTAAATAAAATAAAGTAAAAAACCATAACACATAACACTAGATATGATTAAGGGGAAACCTTGGCCAAAGGAAAAAACTTGGTGGGAATTAATACCCACTAATGATTTTAATTTGTATTTTGAATGTGTTAACATTCCTTTTCCCTGTTAGGAGAAGTCTTTACAATGCTTAGTACAATGACCTGGTCAAAGGTCAGATCCTATTAGGAGTCTTGAAGTAAAAAACCATGTTAGGGGTGTAAGACTCACTGCTAGAGCTCACTGCTCAATAGAGAAGGATACAACCTCTTGGATGTCAGATACGCACAATATCTGCAAGGGTGAATTGCTACTATGACACTACTATCTGATCAGTTCCTTTTGTGTGCTGATACTTTAACTTCTTGTAAAGATCTATATCATTCTTACTACTCTTAACACATACTTTTCATACTTCTTCTCTTCCATCTCTTTCATTCTTCTCAAATATAAAAGTGCATGTCTTATATATAGGCGCAACCAAAACAATTTACTAAGTCAACCTATAACCTATTACATACAACACTTCTAAATAAATTGGCTCAAGAATGTTTACATACATTGATATTAACATATTTAAAACATATTTACAATAGGTGCATAGACTTTACAAAAAATAATAATAATCACTAATCAAAATCTTTCTTGTCAGCTACATGCTATGTTATGTTATGTCGCTTACTGTCTTTGTCACTTCAACTCCTTATAACTTCTTCATACTATCACATCTAACCATGTGTGCTTAACCATATCTTACTAAAATACTTAAAAGATTATCTTAAAGGGAAGATATACAAACTCGATCATACACATGTGTGCTGATTCTCTATTCATCAGGTGCTTCACTGACTGCTCTATCTTCCATACTTAGCCAAATTTAGATCTTATAAGTTATTGCGCTGACTTCAAAACTTCATATGACTTTTTTTCCATAATGAAAACACTAAACTTAGTCATATTCACTTGCATAGTCAACTTTCCAACAATCTCCCCCTTTGGCATTAATGGAAACAAAGGAATATGGCAAAGTTGGTAAACTACATCTTTACACAGAAACTTTCTATCTTATACTCTTATCCTTTTCTGAATACTGTTAATTATATATGATCTCTCTTATATCATATTACTCTACTCCCCCTTTGACATTAATGACAAATTTTCTCAAACAATGAATCTTCAAGTACTTACATAGAGAGTACATCTAGGTATGCAATCTGAAGGTTTGCAATTTCTTGTTGCCAAAACACCTTTAGTACATCAACTGTTTGTAGATGGGAACATAATGCATAGGTTAGATTATCCATCTTTTCCAAATATTTATAGGGACCTTGATCATATGTCACAATACTGGCATCTATCTGCTTATTGTTCTGATTCACAAAATCTAATGAAGGTGCTAGTGCATGTTTTAACTAAGTTTGTCTAGTTCTTATATTAGCCATCTCTTTCTCTACCTTCTCAATTTTGTCTAACTGACCTTGATAGACATTATTGCACATGTTAATATCTTGTGATGGATCTGCCACTAATTTTATTATTGCTTCCATCATAGATTCTTCTCCTAAATCTTCTTGGAAAGGTCTGTAGTGAGTTTGTCTTTGTTCATACAGTCAGCAATTATTTTTCTTCCTTTTTCTACTATCTCCTTTAGCATAGCTTGACCAACCTTTATACAATTAAGGTCAAGTGAGAAATTTTCTATCAATTCACTCATCCTTTTCTTGAGATATGTCAATTCTGCAATTCTAGATGTTGATTCTTCTAAACTTGAGAAATTTAGTTTGATGCTTGATAGGTTGTTTCTTACATCATTTACTGAATGAATATTGATCACTTTCTTATCATCAGGCAATAGACTGTTTAGTATGCTAACTGATTCTACAAATAATGGATTTCTCATTACTTGTTTCTCTTTTTCTTTCTCCATTGCTAACACACTAATCTTCAACAGATCTTCTTCTCTCCATGAGTCTAAACTGGTTGTATCAGGGGTTTGACAACAATGAAATAGATGAATTAGGAGTAAGGAGTGTGCTATCCATAATCTCACTCTTACCTTTACTAATATTTCACCAGAGGGCTCTTCTTTCTATTCATCTTCCTTTTCTTCTTCCCATCCTGTTAAGTCTTCAATCTATATTTCTTCTTGTTTCTTAGGTGATTCTTCACCGCATAGAATCTCAACTTCCTCGGTGCTCACAAAGGCTTCTTCAAATTTGTCTAGATCCTTATCTTTTTCTACCATATATATCTCAACATTATCAATCACTATTGTTTCATCCTTAGCTTTAGCCATGGGTGCAGACTCCTATGGACCTGTCATAGGCGCATTAGGGATCTCTGACTCCTTTTCTTTCTCAGAGGGAACTTTGATTACAGTCATAGAAGATGGATACATCTACCTTTCCAAGAATACCTTTTCAAATGTCTTCTCTATTTCTTTTGCAACTAACTCATACTCTTTGTTCATTATTTGCAGAGTTCTAGTTTGGGTTCTTAGATGTGGATTTACCAAATCTAGCAACAATATTTTCTCTTCTAGTGAACAAATAGGAAGATTATCATCGAATGTCTTTTCTCTTATCCTAAAATCATCTTCAATGTCTTGTCTCTTAAAAGAATCTAAAATGTTCAATACATTATCGAGAATGAATGTCTTAAGTTCCAAAACTATCTTTTTTGAACTTAATCATGTGCATGATAATCATGGAATGAATCTTTGATTTGTCAATCTCATGATACTTTTCATAAAAATTTTCTATTTGGTCTATCCCTCCTTCATCAACAATTCCAACTTTCAAGACTTGTAGATTGGGTCTGAATCCTACCTTAGGAGGTGCTTGAGTGTTAATTACTATTTTGGTTTCTTGTCGACCTTGCACATGGATTCCTTGCACAAGACTGCTTCTTCCTTTTAGGCATCTTACTAGGCCCAGGAGGTGGAGTGGACTCCAGATCAATAGTAGTTGTGCGCATGGAGGTGCTAACATTAGTTTTACTCTTCTTCTCCTTAGGATCATCTGATTTCTATATTTTCACTACAAATGAGGGTGAGCTCTCAAGTTGCATGGCAATCTTGGCTTCCCTAGCTTTATCCAAGTCTTCTTGTGTAACACCATGAATTTTCAAAATGTCTGAAGTTATCTTTGATGCTTTTCTCTTTGTTGTTGCACTGTATAAGACAAAGTCTACTTGTCTTGTCTTGTCTTCATAAGTACCCCATCTTGGTTCATTGGGATCCTTAGGCACTGATAAGAGGACTTGTGCATAAGCTTCCAAAACATGTTCCTCCACTTTATAAATAAGTGGATGGATCCACTTAGTCCTAGGCGCAACTGCTTCCATACAAGTGATGTCTGTCTCCACCATTAAACAAATGTTGTCCTTATACTTCTCCATAATCTTTTCAGGTATCCTATACCTTCTCTACATTTTGATTCTGAATGTTTTGATTTGAAAATCCATGAAGTCTTTCAAGGTGCTCTCTGATGTTGCCTTGAATGAGATTTGTGGCAATGTAGGTAGGCTCTTGTCAAGATAAAGATATGACACTTTACCAATAATGTGAAATTACATGTAAATGATCACTGAAAAAAATCTGAACACTTTTCTTTTGTCATGCTTGATGGCTCTAATGTTTTCTAACAACTATACGCGCAGAATCTTACACAAGTTAAAATCTCCATTTTCTCTTACAATTCTAATATCTGCGAGAATTGTTGCCACCAATATAGTATTGACTCTGTTAGCATGCTAGAAATTATAACCTAGAATCATAGTCATGAGATTTATATCATTATCCTCAATAGGTTCAATTGTCATGCTGCGCTTATCACGCCAGCACCTACAAGCTTGCTCGACTTGTTTTCTTATATCCTTACCAGTAGGAAGAATGGCATTGATCTTGGAAAGTCTGGTCATCTCATAAATAAGATCTGATCTAATGCAAACTAGAACTTCTCCAATCTAAACTAGGTCATCATGTATTCTTCTAAATAGGATCTTGATCCATTCTGACTCATAAAATTCATATGCAGTCGCATACTCAATTATTGGGTGATTTTTCAAGTGCGCAAACTCATCCTTGAATGAAATTTTTGGATTCATCATTGTTTCAATGTGTGACCTAATTCTATCCAACCCTACAAGTTCCTTCTTGCATTATATATGTCCGCAAATATCTTCTATGTCCATTACTCCCATCGGAGTTCTAAAAAATTCTCCTTCTAGGTCATCTAGGAATGACTTAAATGGATGCTTATTGAATATATATCTCTTCCTCTCTACAATATCAAATACAACTAGAGTGGCCATTACTTACTTGATCAATTATTAAATAGGGTTCGAAAGGTATTCTGAAATGTCACATCTGAACAAGGGTTTTGACACCAACTTAACTTCTTTCACTAATGAAAAAAATTGCAATCTTCCAACTCTAACTCCTTTGATCTCTTGTGCTCTCCAAGGTCTCAATCTTGAATGAAACTATGTGGATAATGGATCTTCGGTGACTATTAAAACAAATTTTTGCAATTAATGCTTGCCACCATAATACAGAGTGTAACAATGAATTTCAATCTTTTTTTCTGCTAACAATCAAGTTGTGCACTTTTGCATACCGCATCAACTAGTATCCAAACATCTAAAACCAAAGGTACATACTTTGAGGGTGATTATAAAAGCCACGCAAGGGTCTAGAGCTTATCTAGCTCCCCCTATGACCATGAGGGTCATTTATCCAGAAGTAGAAGGTGTGTTCATTACGAATGCATCCACTACATAGTCATCAACATTATCTTTCTTTACTTCCATCCAAATCTTGCTCGCATCATCTGTAGCTTGTACAAACTTTACTTCTCCAAATTCATCCAATATTGATCCTTGAGACTTATTAGGTCTTTCTCAAATTTGCACTTGTGATTTGCAAAACTTTGAGATGCGTCCAACCTTGTTACAAGTGTGACAAATAACTAGAGTCCTTATATTCTTTGACGCATTGATGTGATTTACCATACTGCATTGTCTAGTTGTGTGAGCGTTGTAGTTGCATATCTGACATGTGATGTTTCTAGAATTTTGTTGTGGTTGATTTCTCCGATTGTGTTGTGTTTGAATTAATTGATTTGATCTACAATTCATTTCTCTATGACCAAATTTATTGCATGAATAACAATAACCATTGAAAGGTCTTGCCTCTTTACAATCTCTTGCTATATGTCCATGCTTTTTACAGGCATAACAAGTTATGTTTATTGGCTTTTGATGCAGGAGCATCCTGGGTGTAAGAGCAATCTTGCATCACCCAAAAATATTTTTTGTTTTTATTTTCAATAAGGGCTATTTTGTGTAGAGCTACTATTTATGGAAAGTTACTATTTTTGGTAATTTTTGTATGTGCTCAGAATGATCTGATTTCTTTCTTGGAGGTTCATTTTGGTCATATAAGTCTGCCAGTAAAGTTTCATTGCCAGATCAAGTGTATATTGGAAGATATTGAAGATTTTCGGTATTGGCAGTAGGGTACAGAAACTTTGAACTCAGTTTTGAAGGCTTTAGAGGCCCCGGATGAGGTCAAAAATTTGGGTGACGAGCACTTGTGCCGGTCAAGCCTGTAGAGCGCTTCGTGAAATTTTCGAAATGGGGTTATAATAGCCGAGCGGGTCAACGGGTGATGACTTATGGTCTTCGGAAGTTGGGCCACCTAAAATGGTGAAAAATAATTTTCTTCAAAATTTCTGTTCGGGTTTCAAAGGTTATCTTGAGCCGACTATGATGTAATAAAATGTAAAATAAAATAATTCTAAGTTTGGTCGGCCTTATTGGCTAAAAATTTTGGAACCTTCCCAGGTGGTGGAAAATTGCCTATATAATGAAGGCTGTATTATTGTCTTAGGCAGTTCAGAATAGTTCTGGGTAGTAGATCTGGGTATTTATTTGAGGCTTTGTCCTACAGAATATTGTAAGGAATGCCCATGTGGCTTTGCATATTGTAATTCTGAAAGTTTGTAATTCTACATTTGTGGAGATAATAAGAAGCCAATTTTCTATTCTTGCATATTATTGTTGTTGTTTCTCTATTTCTGTTATGTGTTTGTGGTATTAAGGGGAGCACCCTTCATCAAGTGGTATCAGAGCAGGATTTCTTGAGTGTGTAAACAGATCACCGACTGTGAGGCAGTTTGCACCAGGACCGTGGCTAGGGTTTTAGCGCGCATCGCAAAAATGCCTCCACGAAGGGAACGTGGCGGAAGAGCTGGTGTTGTAACACCTGAGGTTAGAGAGCTACAGAGACCAAGTGCGAGCATTGCAAGAAGAGATTCACAGAGGAATGAATCTTAATGTCAGAGATGAAAGCGAGGATGAAGCTAAAATTGTGAACCAGGAGGAAGAAAGACTTTTTCGGGTGATTTCCAAGATTGGGAAAAGACCTAAGATTGAGGTTCCTACATTTTCTAGAAATCATAACCCAGAAGAATTGATCGACTGGATCAATGAATGTGAGGAATATTTTGAGTATGAAGATGTTGAGGATCCTGATAGGGTCAAATTTGTGAAAGCCAGATTGAAAGGTCATGCGAAGATCTGGTGGTAAGAAATTCAATTAGAGCGAAATAGACGAGGGAAAGATAAAATCACAAGATGGGATCAGATGGTGGATAAATTGAAGCGACAGTTCATTCTTGTTGATTATGAGCTTGACCTACTGAAGAAAATGCAGAGTTTGAAGCAAGCAGGAAGATCTGTTCAGGAGTATACAGAGGAGTTCTACCGACTTCTCATCAGAATAGGCCATGCAGAAGCTGATAAGGAGAAAGTTGCCTGATACCTTAGTGGGTTAAGGCCAAGCATTCAGGAGGAGCTGAATCTGGTTCGAATGAACAGTATTGAAGAGGCATACCAGTTTTCCCTAAAAGTAGAGGAAAAGCTGAACAAGAAGTTTGAGAGCAGACAAAACGGAAGAGGTCATGGTGGACGATCTGGTGGACGGTCATATGGTGGCCGAAATGAAGATCCGAAAAAGAAGGATGAGGCCAGTAGCAGTCAGAATCAGTGAGGAAATAATTCCAATCATTTCCAGGATCAGAATAATAGAGATCAGAGAGGAAGAGGAAGAGGACAAGGATCTGGAAGAGGTGGCTTCCATGGAACATGTTTTCACTGTGGAGAAGAAGGTCATAGGGCATTTGAATGTCCTCAGTGCCAAGGAAGAACAGACAGGAGAAATGAAGGCCAGGCCAGAGTTGCACATGTAGATGAAGATGCCAGATCATCAAATTCTAAAGATGCTGAAAGAGGAGAAACGTTGATTAACAGAAGAGTCCTGTTGAGTGGTGAGAATGAACCTGAGCAAAGAAGGAGCCTGTTTTGCACCAGGTGCAAGTGCGAAGGTAAATGTTGTGATATGATTATTGATAGTGGAAGCACTGATAATTTGGTGTCAGAAGAGATGGTGACAAAGTTGAAGCTCAAGAGACAGAAACACCCACATCCATATCGGATTGCCTGGGTACAGGATGACCACAAGGTCATGGTCAATGAATAATGCCTGGTGAAGTTCAAGATTGGTGGATACCAAGATGAGGTATTGTGTGATATCATATCTATGGATGCATGTCATATGTTGTTGGGTAGACCATGGCAGTTTGACAAATGTGTTGTACATGATGGTCGTGCGAATACCTATTCCCTGACAAAGGATGGAGTGCGACATAAGCTAAAACCATTGAAGGAGACTGAAGAAAAGGTATGTGGTAATGCAAGGATAACTTTTGTTGATGGAAGAAATTTTGTAGATGGTATGAGGCATGAGCATGTATGTTTTGCTTTAATTCCAAAAGCTGGTAAAGAGGAAGTAGAAGATGTTCCTGTAGAAGTTGCAGATTTGTTGAATGAGTTTCAGGATATTGTATCCGATAACGTGCCTGATGGATTACCACCAGTCAGGAAGATCAGTCATCAGATGGACTTGATCCCAGGAGCGAGTTTGCCAAAAAAGGTAGCACACAGAATGACACCTGCAGAAAGTGCGGAGTTGAACAGACAAGTACATGAGTTGTTACAGAAAGGATTGATTCGAGAGAGTCTGAGTCCTTGTGCTATACCAGCGGTATTAGCACCAAAGAAGAATGGAGAATGGAGGATGTGTAGAGATTCTAGGGCAATAAACAAGATTACAATCAAGTACAGGTTTCCATTGCCACGAATGGATGATATTATGGATTGTTTGAGTGGAGCTGTGTATTTCTCAAAGATAGATCTGAAGAGTGGATATCACCAGATTCGGATCAGAGAAGGAGATGAATGGAAGACTGCCTTCAAGACAAAGGAAGGACTATATGAGTGGTTAGTCATGCCTTTTGGGCTAACCAATGCACCAAGCACTTTCATGCGGCTTATGAACGAGTAACTGAAAGAATTTTTGGGTAAGTTTGTCATCTTTTACCTAGATGATATTTTGATTTTTAGCAAGACATTGGAGGAACATATGATGCATATTCGTATGGTGTTTGAGAAGTTGAGAGATGAGAAATTGTTGATTAATTTGAAGAAGTGCAGTTTTGTGAAGAAAGAGTTAGTGTATTTGGGATTTGTAGTTTCAGCAGAAGGTCTAAAAATGGACCCAGAGAAGGTACAGGCTATCCTTGAATGGCCTACTCCGAGGAGTGCTACTGAGGTAAGATCTTTTCATGGTCTAGCTAGTTTTTATAGAAAGTTTATCAAAAATTTTAGCAGTATTTGTGGTCCCTTGACTGAGACAATGAGAGGGGATAGAAAAGAGTTTAAGTGGACTAAAAGAGCAGAAAAGAGTTTTCAATTATTGAAACAAAAAGTTATAGAACAACCTATTTTAGCACTTCCAGATTTTAATAAGGTGTTTCAAGTAGATTGTGATGCTAGTGGTACTGCAATAGGAGCTGTTATGAGCCAAGAAGGTAAACCTGTTGCGTATTTCAGTGAGAAGTTAAATGATGCCAAGAGGAAGTATTATGTTTATGATCAGGAATTTTATGCTATAGTTCAGGCATTAAAGAAGTGGAGACATTATCTGCTTCCTAAGGAGTTTGTTTTGTATATTGATCATCAAGCTTTGCAATATTTGAATAGTCAAGGAAAATTGAATCAAAGGCATTTGAAATGGGTTGAGTTTTTGCAGAGTTATACATTTGTTTTGAAACACAGAAGTGGAAAGTCTAACAGGGTTGCAGATGCTCTTAGCAGAAGGCAACTATTGCTGACAAAGATGCAGATTGAGGTGGTTGGGTTCAAGGAACTCAAGAATTTGTATCCAGAAGATCCTAATTTTGGTGAAGCTTGGAAAGCTTGTACATAACCTGTTACTCTAAACAGGACGAAATGGTTGGATTTCATCATCCAGGATGATATGCTATTCAAAGGGAGTCAGTTGTGCATTCCACGAAGTTCTATGAGGGAGAATCTCATCAAGGAGAAGCATAGCGGAGGATTGGCTAGACATTTTGGTCGTGACAAAACCCTTTCTTTAGTTAGTGAGAATTATTATTGGCCACAATTGCAGCAAGATGTTAAGAAGTTTGTACAGAGTTGCAGAGTATGTCAGATGGCGAAAGGAGTGAAGTAGAATATAGGGCTGTATCAGCCATTACCTGTACCAGAGAAGCCTTGGGAGGATATCAGCATGGACTTTGTTCTTGGTTTACCGAGGACTCAGCGGGGACATGATTTAATTTTTGTGGTGGTTGACAGATTTTTGAAGATGACACATTTCATTCCCTGCAAGAAGACTAATGATGTTGTTCATGTAGCAGGATTGTTTTTCAGAGAAGTGGTGAGACTACATGGTTTGCCAAAGACCATAGTTTTAGATCGAGATACTAAGTTTGTTGGATATTTTTGGTGTACATTGTGGAAGAAGTTGAAGACAGATTTGAAGTTCAGTTCATCACATCATCCACAGACTGATGGACAGACAGAGGTGGTGAATAGGAGTTTGGGAAATTTGCTGAGATGTTTGGTTGGAGATAAGCCAACAGGATGGGATTTGATTTTACCATAGGCGGAATTTGCATACAATAATTCTGTCAACAAGAGCACTGGTAAATCACCATTCTAGATTGTATATGGAAGTAGTCCAAGAAATGCATCTGAATTAAGGAAGATAGATAAAGGAGAAATAAGTAGTGCTGAAGCTGAGGATTTTGCAGAACATTTGAAGAACATCCATGAGGAGGTGAGGAAGCATATTGCCAAGATGAATGCACAGTATAAGGCTAAGGTAGATGTGAAAAGGAGGCATAAGGAATTTCAGGTTGGAGATGAAGTCATGGTTCATTTGCGGAAGGAGCGGTTTCCGGTTGGTACATATAACAAGTTGAAAATGAATAAGTTTGGACCATGTAAGATACTGAAGAAGCATGATTCGGGAAATGCATATGAGGTAGAATTTCCTAGTGGGCTGAATATTTCACCAGTGTTTAACATTTCAGATTTGATAGAGTATCATGAAGGAGGTGTTGAAGATGAGGTTGTAGCAGCACAGTGGAATATTCCAGCAACCAGTTCAGATATCAAGGAGATTGAAGACATACTGGACAGTCATGTTGGTAGAAGCACAAGGAATAGGACATATGAAGAATATTTGGTCAAATGGAAAGGACGACCTGTTGAAGATTCATCATGGCTAACAAAGGAGGAGGTTAACCGTCTTGGTTTTCCTCTGCACACCTGAGTCGTGATAGGGTCACTTCTCAAATTACCCTGGGTGTCTGATGCAGGAGCATCCTGGGTGTAAGAGCAATCTTGCATCACCCAAAAATATTTTTTGTTTTTATTTTCAATAAGGGCTATTTTGTGCAGAGCTACTATTTATGGAAAGTTACTATTTTTGGTAATTTTTTTATGTGCTTAGAATGATCTGATTTCTTTCTTGGAGGTTCATTTTGGTCATATAAGTCTGCCAGTAAAGTTTCATTGCCAGATCAAGTGTATATTGGAAGATATTGAAGATTTTCGGTATTGGCAGCAGGGTACAGAAACTTTGAACTCAGTTTTGAAGGCTTTAGAGGCCCCGGATGAGGTCAAAAATTTGGGTGACAAGCGCTTGCACTGGTCAAGCCTATAGAGCGCTTCGTGGCATTTTCGAAATGGGGTTATAATAGCCGAGCGGGTCAACGGGTGATGACTTATGGTCTTCGGAAGTTGGGCCACCTGAAATGGTGAAAAATAATTTTCTTCAAAATTTTTGTTCGGGTTTCAAAGGTTATCTTGAGCCAACTATGATGTAATAAAATGTAAAATAAAATAATTCTAAGTTTGGTCGGCCTTATTGGCTAAAAATTCTGGAACCTTCCCGGGCGGTGGAAAATTGCCTATATAAGGAAGGCTGTATTATTGTCTTAGGCAGTTCAGAATAGTTCTGGGTAGTAGATCTGGGTATTTATTTGAGGCTTTGTCCTACAGAATATTGTAAGGAATGCCCATGTGGCTTTGCATATTGTAATTCTGAAAGTTTGTAATTCTACATTTGTGGAGATAATAAGAAGCCAATTTTCTGTTCTTGCATATTATTGTTGTTGTTTCTCTATTTCTGTTATGTGTTTGTGGTATTAAGGGGAGCACCCTTCATCAGCTTTCATTCATCTTTAGATGGTTCTTCTTTAGCTTCAGTCTAATTTTCAGTCTTCTTGGCTTCTATAGATTATTTAGGTTCTTTCATTCTTTCTTGCATTGCATCAATCTAAACTTGAGCTTCATTGTATCCAATACCGGTAGTATCTCCTTTTAAATTTCGTGCATAGATCTGAGAGCTAATAGATTAGCACTTGTGTGCAATTTTTCAATATGGCTCTTTGCTTCTGTCAACTCAGATTCCATCTTTTTATTAGTGTTTTTTAACTCCAAGATTTTCAAATTTTCTTGCATATGTTCTTCCTCCAATTGTTTGTTTTCTTTGACTTGTGCTTCATAGGCTTCCTGATTGTTAGTTAACTTTTCATCCAATTCTTTAATTTGATCCTCTAGAGACATGTTTTCTTCATTCAACTTTTTGACCATTTTTCCCAAATCATTTGTTGAACAATATTTCAAATCTTTTCTCAGTTTCTTGATGAATACTTGAGAACCACATAACTTCAATTTCAGTTCTTCAATTTCCTTTTTAGCTTTGTCAAGATCTTCAAGAGCTGCTTCAAGATTTTTCTTCAGGTGTTTCATTTTAGTTGTATTCATGATCTCCTCAAGTGGTTAAAATTCTCTCAAAGGACCAAAGCTCTGATACCAATTGTTAGGAATGGGAACACTGAGAGGGGGGGGGGGGGGGGGTGAATCAGTGTTCTATAATATTAATGTTTTTCTACTTCTTGAAACTTAACCCAATTACTTAGTTACTGAACTAAATATTAAATAAAATAAAGTAAACAACCATAAAACATAACATCATATATGATTACAGGGAAACCTTGGCCAATGGAAAAGCCCCAGTGGGAATTAATACCCACTAATGATTTTACTTTGTATTATGAACCTGTTAATGTTCCTTTGCATTGTTAAGAGTAGTCTTTACATTGCTTAGTACAATGACCTAGTCAAAGGTCAGACCCTATTAAGGGTCTTGAAGTAAAAAACCTTGTTATGGGTGTAAGTCTCACTTCCAGAGCTCATTGCTCAATAGAGATGGCTACAACCTCCAGGATGTCAGATACACACAATATCTGGAAGGGTGAACTATTGCTATGACACTGTTGTATGATCAGTTCCTTTTGTGCGCTAATGCTTTAACATCTTGTAAAGCTCTATATCATTCTTACTACTCTTAACACATAGTTCACATACTTCTTCTCTTCTATCTCTTTCATTCTCTCAAATACAAAAAAGCATGTCTTATATATAAGCGCATCCAAAACTATTTACTAAGTTGGCCTATAACCTATTATATACAACACCTCCAAATGAATTGGCTCAAGCGTGTTTACATAAATTGATATAAACATGTTGAAAACATATTTACAATAGCCACATATCCTTTACAAAACAAAATAATAATCGCTAATCAAAATCTTTCACGTCGGTTGCATGCTTTATTCTATTCTACCACTTACTGTTTGTGTCACTTGAACTCGCTATAACTTCTTCATACTATCACATCTGACCATGTGTGATTAACCATAGCTTACTAACATACTCAAAATATTATCTTCAAGGGTGCATATCAAAACTCAATCATACACATGTGCGTTGATGCTTTGTTTATCAGGTGCTTCACTGACTACTCTATCTTCCATACTTAGCCAAATTCCGATCTTCTAAGTTATTGCGCTGACCTCAAAACTGCATATGAATTTGTTGCCATAATGAAAAAACTAAACTTAGTTCTATACATGAGTATAGTAAACTTTCCAATGCATCATTCCTAGTAATGACTAACTTCTCAGGAGTATCCTCTTTATCTTCCTCGGTGTAGCCAGTAGGATAGAAGTCTTATGTATATGTTTTATTTTCTATCTACTCAGTGTCTGCTATGTGTATGGGTTCTTCAATTTTCTTCTATGTAATAAGATCAACATTATCAGAATGTACACCTTTTCCACATCCTATGACACCTTCTTCAGGGATAACTGCAAGTGTAGTTTGTTCTACTTCAACCTTGGACTTCAAAATTTTTGTCCATTTTTCCTTACTCTCTTCATCTATTTCTTCAATTTTTCCTTGTAGTATATTCAATTCTCTTTGTTTCATCAAAAAATTGTTGGCATATTGTTTCATCATATCCTCAATTTTTGTTACTGATAAATTTGGCATTGCCAAGATCAATGATCTTTCCCTCATCTTTTTTTTGATATACAAGGCATAAGTCCATCTTGCTAATACCTTATCGTATAGTTGTTTGGAATATAACTCAAAAATTCATTGGTAATCATTTATACTTAATCATCATGTTGATGATTTCTTCCTCTAGTTTTTCTTGATCATCAGTAGACATATACATACACACTAATTCATTTTGGGGTGACGTAATCTTCTCATTTCTTTTATGTTCTTTTCTATTTCATCAATTGATTGTTCCTTATTTACATCTACCTTAAATTGACTATTATTGTCTTTATCAGAATCAATGTCCTCTTTAACTCTTATTAATTTTCTCCTCTTCTTAGGTAGCTTAGTATATGCTTGAGTACCTCTCTTCTTTTGGTATGTCTTTATCGGTGTTGGCCTTCTAAATTTCACAACTCCACATTTCAAAGGTGGGGAAACACTTCTAAAGAATCTTGTCCTCACTCGTGTGGGGGTCTCAGCCTGTTTCCTCTTACCTTTTCCTTCACTGGTTCTACTTGAATTTCTTTATCTGACTCAGTCTCTTGATCATGTCCACTATTACTGATCAACAATTGTTCCTTGATTGCTTCTTCAACTAAATTTTCTACTTCTTCTTCATCATCACTGAACTGTTTAGCCAGAGTGTGTATCATTTTATTTGATTTTCTTCCAACTTTTACTCCAACTAAATCCAACTTGATTATTTTTTTAGCCTCCTCATAGGTGCCAAACCTAGTTTCCTTTTTTTCTTTGGACTTGGCCAAAAGTTCCTTTATTGACCTACTTGCTTGGTCAATATCAAGTTTGTATCCCATAGGTGTTAACCTTGCAGTCCTAGATTCAACTAACTTAATAAGAGTGGTGTCAGTGTCCACTAAAAAATATATATCATCTTTGTATTTTTCCATGAATTGTGAAGGTATCCTGCTTCTCTTATGCATTCTTTCCTTGAATTTTCCAAACTAATCATCCATTATTGCTTCAAAGTTCTGACCTAAAATATTTATGAAATCACCAATTTTCATGATGATTAGTTTGTTAACATCTCATTGATCATCATAAATTAAGGGAAATGATTTTTTTCTATTAAAAAAAGATACATACTAATAATGATCCAAACTTGCAAGTGTTGGTCTTAGCAAGTCGGATTATCCTCATGTTTTCTTCTAGTTGCCTCAGCATCAACTCGGTGAGGTCTAGCTATAAAAATTTCTTCACAATCTTGTATGTTATGTTGACAGCTTCATAAGGAACATTGTTTGGCATGCTAGATTGGAATACTTTATAAGAAATTACATATGCTCCAAATCTAGTTTCAGGGTTGTTAATTGTATTTATCCGCATACCTCTACCATCCCATTCAGCTCCTCCAAATTTCTCAATCTCACTCCTTGGTGGGTGCCTTAGGGCTTTCTCTTTATCACTCATTGAATAACCAGTGACCATATGAATAACATCCTTAATTATTTTAACTGGTTCATCCAACCACTTTTTTTCCTCGTCTACTCGGTTGAGTAAAAACCTAATCCGCTCAGTCTTGAATACCTTCAGGAAGTGAAAGGCATTGGTTAAACCTTTGATCTACAAAAGAGTATGCTCATCCTTTAGTTTCCCATCCACAAAAATTTCTTGGTAAGTGGATTGCAACTCGAAATATCCTATTTCACTAATCTTGCAGTGAATGTAAGACCAGACATCCTATACAAACAAAACCCTAGGTAGTATGCTAAAAAATGCACCTTTCTCATCGACATGTGATGCGACCTCAAGATGCAATTTATACTTTTCATCTTCATATGTCATAGACTTGATCAATTTAACCTTCTTCTCACTATCAGCCTTAGATTGAATGGTCTTTGATGAGGATGCCATCATTTTAAATAAATTTAGGGCTTCACAAAAATTGCAAGTAAATAGCTTAGTTTTCTTCAAACTTACTTGGATCACTTCCAAATAGTTCATGAAATGCTCAAATTGTTGTAAATGGCTTGGAATCTCTTTACTCAAATATTTCTCTTTTAGCTCTAGTCTCATTATGATTCACTGTGTGAAGAAATAAGCTGATATGAAGTGTATTTAAACCCAAAAATATTTCCCGCTTAAAAGTTTTACATTAAATGCTTCACCAACCACAACTTAGTTAACACTAAAATATTTTGTTATCTCCTTTGATACTCATCTTGGTGATTACTAAATTTCCTCATTTGTCTCTTCAACTCAATTAACCTTATCATTTTCACTGACTAACCAACTTTCACTCAGTCATTCTTTTACCGACTATACTCATTTCAAGTTCAAAACATATAAATACCTAGTGCATCTTATTTCATGTTGATTTTGTATTCATACAATAGATATAAGGAACTATTTGTAAGATATAAAAGATTAAGATTCATTTCCCATTTTTTATTTTCTTAGGTGGAGGTGGTGAAATCACCTAACCCAAAGGATGAGGTGTCATCAATTGTTGTGCTTATTCTTGCATTATCTTCGGTTGATCTTCTCCACATTTGACTCATTTTCCTTCTGATTCTATCAATGGCATTTTCATTCATATCAACATTTAGTTTTGTTGCTCAGTCTCTGCAGTCTTTACTTAAATGATGGACCTTGTAACAGTGTAGACATGCCATTCCAGAATTTGTCCAGTTTTTAGATTTTTCTCTCTAGTGTAATCTCCTACAATTTGCTGCAATATGACCATATCTACCACATGATGTGTAATTAAACCAAGTGTTGTAATCCCAATTGTAAGAGTTACCTTAACTTCTCATTTGATAGGTTTTATAAATTGTCTTTTCAGTTTCTAGACTTATTTCATCTTTGTATTGCATTCATGTGATATATGTCCATGCTTGTTGCAAGTGCGACAGTGCTTTTCCATGTAGTGCCTCTTAGGTGACTTATTTAACTTTGATATACACTCATATTCTTGATGTCCATACTTGTGTAATTATAAAAATAACCATCAAATGTAGGAGTAGAGTTAGTAATACCTTTAGCTTTTCTTCTGCGGACATTTGATGTGTGACCTAGTTTTCCAAAATGATAGCATGAGAGCTTCTTTGGCCTTAAATTTGTATATGAATTCTTTTTCTCTTTTTTTTTTAATGACTCTCATTGCTCGGTGTAACCTAAACCAATAGTGATGTCAAGTCTTCTCTAACTATTAAGGAATTCATCCATCCTTTTAACTTACTTTCTTCAGTTTTCTTTATCATTTCATTATGTTGTTACATCTTCAATTCATTCTTTGGTATTTCATTATCTTTGCTTAATTCACCAATATCTTCCAATCTCCTAGCAAGCTCATTGTTTACTTGGTTGACTCCCTAACTCATGACAACCATCTGATGCAAAATTTCAAAGTGATGCTCGGTAAGCCTTAGTATTTCAAATTCTTTCTCTTCCAATTTTTTAGTCATTTGTATTATATCTTCAATAGCCATATTCATTTCTTGTTCAACTTGTCTTGCATTGTTCATGACTTTAATCATTCTTACCACTTAAGTTTCTTGTCCAATTTGCAATTCTTTCACTTGTTTGGTAAGGTGTTGATTATTTTCAGATAGATCTGATATAGTTCCTTTAAATGCATCATACATGATTCTAGATCCTTCAAATAATTATTCTATCTCTTCTTCCTGATAATTAATCTCATTGTGCTGAAATTTTAATTCCTTCCTTTTGATCAGTGGCTCTCTCAATTTTTCTCTGGTGTCCCTAAGCTATTCCATGCGAATATGCATCTCCAATTTTTTATTTTCAAATGTCTTGTCAAGCTTATACCTTTTCATCTCTAAGATTTTTTCTCTTCATTGATTTAACCTTCCTCAACAAGAGAACTAGCTCTGATACCAATTACTAGGATTATGGAAAGGTGAGTTACTTAGAGGGGAGGAGTGAATTAATAATCTCCAAAAAAAATTCCACATAATCCTTATAACAATGTAATTCATTAACTGACTAACATGTTATCTCTTTATCTATTCATAACATTACTAAAAATATAAAAAAATTTCTAATCTAACATGTAAACATCCATGAAACTTGATGAAGGGCCACACCACTCTTACCAACTCATAACCAAAAACATAACAACATGGAAACAAAAAGAAGACAAAATGTTTTACAAAGCATATATTAATACTTGAAAATAATTACAACTTGAGAAATCTTACAACATGAGAGCTTTATCCAAATATGAGATCTACAACATGAGAGATCTTACATCCTTCAAGCTTACAATCCAAGAGCTTACAACTTGAGAACTTCTTTCCTAATACAAGATCCTACAACTTGAGAGCTTGAACTCCAAGAGCTTCTACAACTTGAGCACTATTTCTCCAATAGGAGATCCTACAACTTGAGAGCTTGCAATGAGAGAGTTTCTTCCCCAATACAAGATCCTACCACTTAAGAGTTTCTTCTCCAATACAAGATCCTACAACTTGAGCTTGCTTATGAATGCTCCTATGCCTTCTTTATATAGGCATTTACCACCCAAGATATTACAACACAACCAATGTGGGATAAAAAATAGATACAACTACCTTGATACAAATATTAAATACCCACCCAATTAATATTTAGCACCACCATGTGGGCCAATTAGAAAATTATATTGCTTTTGTGGCCAATAATAAAATAGAAAGGTGTAACTACCTAGCTACAAATATTAAATGCAAGAACTTTCTACAAATTTTTAAAATGCCACCTATACACCTCGATAAATAAAATATATTTTTTTTTAATTTAATTTTATTTTTATTTTTATTTTTCCTTCCCACCTATGCACCTTGGTAAACGAATTTTTATTTATTTATCTTTTTTTTTCTTCCTCTTTTTTTTCTCTTTTTTTTTTCTCTTTCCTTTTTTTTTTCTTGTTTTTTTTCTCTCTTTTTTTTTTTCTTTTTTTTTTTAATCATGCCCCATTTTATTTTGTGATGCAAGATGCTCCTGCATCAGACACCCAAGGTAGGAAAAATTTTGTGAATATGGATTCACAAAATGAAGTAGCCGCTACTAACATTTTTTTTCTCCTCTTCCAACACCTTGCTGGAACAAGTATCCACTGCTGACAATACTCCTCTATAATCAACTTCATCCAAGTGTAACTCTCATGCTCCTCCAATCTTGTACGATCTAATGCATCTGTAATAAACTCTGTAATGCCATACAAATCTTCTTTTGCATACCAAACATTACTTGCAAGGTCCTCATATAAACCATCATCATTATCTTTCAAATCCATCTCAAAGTTAGCATTCCATGATTTATAAAAATTTACCTCTGTCACATCTTCATCTTTGTTTTCTTCTTTTGTGTTTTCAACAAAGCATGTAATAGCTTCTTTCCTTTAAACTCCAACTAAGACATTCGACTCTTCCTCAACTGCTGCAATCTTCATTAATAAATCATCTTCATCAACTTCAGGTTCATGAATCTTTTCATCTTCATGCTCTACCTCTTATTTTGTATCACATGCATGATACTCCATTGTAACTTCCATATTTTCTATATCGAAAGAATTATCATCTCTTTACTAATGAATCATTCTTCTCTTTTTCAGCTCCGCTTTTAATTCAGCCACATGCTTCTTCAAATCTAGTATTGTAACTCTTTTCTCTTCTTGATATCTCTCTTTAATTTTCTCAAGTCTAAAAATTCTAAGAATCCATCCAATCACAAAAGTCATCTTCTTCTTTCTTCTCCCCATACTTACATCCTCTTGAAGAAAACTTCACCCAACCAAAGGTCCTGGTGCAAACTACCTCACAGTCAGTGATCTATCTACACACTCAAGAACCAGGCTCTGATACCATTGATGAAGGGCCACACCACCCTTACCAACTCATAACCAAAAATATAACAACATGGAAACAAAAAAAAGACAAAATACTTTACAAAACATACATTAATACTTGAAAATAATTACAACTTGAGAGATCTTACAACATGAGAGCTTTATCCAAATATGAGATTTACAACATGAGAGATTTTACATCCTTCAAGCTTACAATCCAAGAGCTTACAACTTGAGAACTTCTTTCCTAATACAAGATCCTACAACTTGAGAGCTTGAACTCTAAGAGCTTCTACAACTTGAGCACTTCTTTTCCAATAGGAGATCGTACAACTTGAGAGCTTGCAATGAGAGAGCTTCTGCCCCAATACAAGATCCTACCACTTGAGAGCTTCTTCTCCAATACAAGATCCTACAACTTGAGCTTGTTTATGAATGCTCCTATGCCTTTTTTTATATAAGAATTTACCACCCAAGATATTACAACACAACCAATGTGGGATAAAAGATAGATACAACTATCTTGATAAAAATATTAAATACCCACCCAATTAATATTTAGCACCACCATGTGGGCCAATTAGAAAATTACATTACTTTTGTGGCCAATAATAAAATAGAAAGGTGTAACTACTTAGCTACAAATATTAAATGCAAGAACTTTCTACAAATTTTTAAAATGCCACCTACACACCTCGATAAATGAAATAATTTTTTAAAAAATTTTTATTTTTCCTTCCCACCTATGCACCTTGGTAAACGAATTTTTATTTATTTATCTTTTTTTTTTCTTCCTCTTTTTTTTTCTCTTTTTTTTTGTCTTTTCTTTTTTTTTCTCTTTTCTTTTTTTTATCTTTTTTTGTCTCTCTCTCTCTCTCTCTCTCTCTTTTCATGCCCTCTTTTATTTTGTGATGCAAGATGCTCCTGCATTGAAACTTCATACATAATACCCAAGTACTTTGGTATCGCAAAAAAATTTGTTAGAAGGTAAAAATTGTGGTGGGGATGAAACCCACAAAGCTTCACTAATTGCAATAATAATTTTTTTCTGGTTAAGGCTACAATCTTTGATGACTCCTGATAATCTTACCCTGTTAAGAGTAACAATTAAGATCGATGAGGATCTACCTAGTTAAAGGATTTAAACAACAATTAAGTGTGCACTCTGTTAAGAGATTTACAAAAAGACTTATTAGGTCTACTTTGTTAAAAGATTTAAGTTCTACCACAATTGTTAGAAAGTAACAATAGAATTGATCTGTATATAGAAACTAACTTTGCCTAATTTTAGATCTGATAAGTACTTAACTGTTATCACCTTATTGTGATAGATTTCTTCTCTAAATTATTTTTGGTAGCCTTCTCTTCTAATATTGATTAAATCCTTGAATGCTCTTTAAATACTTTAACTTCACAACCCTGTCTAATCTTTAGATGTCTGTATTGGTAGCTACCTGATGTGTGGTACTTATCAAAATAACATCTTGATAATTCTTATATCAAAATATTTTGACCTAATTAGGATTATGGTTTCATCTAGAAACCCTATGATCTAGGATTCAAAAAAATAACCTAAAACATCATTGCATAGGGATCATCAATGATTAAATGATTACATCTATATTGAATCTTTACCTTGATCTTTGTAAACTATTTTCTAGATCGGAGTAAACCACTTACCTTGTAGTTTGTGTCATCACAAACTTCTATGTTGTTCTTAGTTTACTCAATATATATTGCATTCATCACTCAGTAAATTAATGACTCTCAATATATATGAATGCTTGGTTATAACTGTACTCTATGCTTGGTAATCATCTGGCTCGGTATGAGTGCTTAATCAAGACTGTGTTTGGTTACTATGATATACTGTCTTGTGCTCTGCTTGGTTACCATACATATTGTGTTGACCAACTAGCATGTTTTCTTCATTTACTGACTGTATGTGTGACACTAATGACAACATATAAACTAGCACCATCAACATTTATCTTATATGTATAGCTCCACACAATTCAGTCTCCTCAACTTGGTTTATGAGGTAGTGTTCTTGTGCATTAAAAAATATTGAAGGTGGACACTTTTGCATTTCACACATTAGATGATGAATTTTCTCTTCCAATAATTTATATACTTTTTATAGATTTTTTTAGATGACAACCATCTACACGTGATTCATGACACAAATATATTAATGAGATTTAACATTATAATATACAATATATTATATAATAAGTAAAACAAAAGAAAAATATAATATCTATACAACAAATTAAACAAATAGATAAAAACTTGTCTCATTTAGTTTCCAAGATCATATATAAATTTCTTGACATTTTTGTCAAAGTGTTATGGGAGAGATAGAGGTAGAACATACTGCAACAATTATAAAAAAGATCTTTTCACTATTTTTTCAAAACTAGTAAACATAATGCAATGAAAAGTACATGCAGTATATACAATAACATTAATTACCTTTTAAATGAAGATATGCCAATCATGGGTTGTCATCCTCAATCCAGATTCACCTTTCTTTGTTATGATACTATTTATGTTCAAATCAAATCCTGTGGGAAATCATATTTTTTGTATGACTTGTTTTATAGCATTACTTTTCTTCTATATTAATAACCAAGGAAGGGTGCTTATATTAATTTGGTCTCCATCACTATTTAATTGAATAACTTTTTTTATTGCATGATTAGATTTCTCAAGGTCACTACAAACTTTGACAACTTTTTCTCTTTCATGCCTTCTATCCAATATTTTCCATAACATCTCTATTATATTCTTTTTTGATATGCATAGCATAACAAAAATGCACAATTTGTGGTTTCTTATAGTAGGGAAACCTACTAAATTTTATGGGATAAATTTTCACTCCCTTTAGAAGCTGGTCACTAATGCTTTGATGAACTTTATGAAGCATATAAGTAAAAAAAAATTAACAGTGATAATGATTGTCAATTACAACATGAGTAAATGAAACACAATATAAAAATATAAATTCCAAACATATCATATATGATAAATAAATAATTTAAGTGAATGACATTACCTTGATGATTAATTCTATTATATTCCAACTTCCATAGGTGAGGTTTCATTCTTCTTGGTTTTGATGTAGTCTCTTCTTTCACATTGAAAAGATATTTTTTAGTAGTTTGATACTTATCATTTATCTAGAGAAAATTCTTATACTCATCAACACCATCTTTCCTAAACTTGTTGAATGAAAAGATTTCATCTTTGAACCACAAACTGGATATGCAAATTTTCCCTTTGTTTGAAGATCTGCAAGATCATTTATAATTGGATTAAATATGTTAATTTTTATGAATATATATATTGAATAGATTATTTATAAAAATGCATGATATATACTTTATAAAATTAAATATTGTTAAATTGTACAAGTTGAACTTTATAACATACCACAAAAATATGTTAGCCCTAGGGCATCATGATTTTTCCAAATAAGGATTGAATGTAATTGATATTGTCTTTGTCCTCTTGGTCTAGAGACGTCATAAATAGTGATTTCATTCCATTACTTTAGTAACTCGTTGATAGGAGGCTCAATATAAATTTATAGATCTTTAATTTGGTACTTACCTAGTTGAATGAACAAAAACATTATGTAATTATTATAACCATTTTACTACAATATATATAATTTAGTGTACATGACTACTAAATAAAAAAAATACCTGGAACAATCATTACCAACATTATGTGCTCCCTTTCTTATTGAAATTCATGTAGAAATATTATTGTTGAGTACTGTTGCCCAAAAATTCCCTGTCATTCTTTTTTTTTGGCCATGGTTCCTGTTTTCCAAAAGAAATGCTCAAGTGTCGAAAATCTCTATGTTTTCTGTCTTTTAATGTCAAGAGTCCAGTATGTTTTCTGGTCAAGTGTCGAAAACCCAGTGTGTTTTCAACCTCCTCTTTGTAGGCTCGGGATGTTTTTGCCTTTCGGTCTGAAAATTCAGTGTGTTTTCGACCTCTCCGCTCTGAAAATTCGGTGTGTTTTCGACCCTGGCTCGAAAACCCTCTGTGTTTTCGACCCTCTCTGTGTTTTCGGCCCTAAGCACGCAACTCCGATGGGCAGGTCCCAGTTCCTCAAGTCATGCCAATGCAGAGAAGATCTGACAGCTATCGCATGATCGCATGTGATCTTCTGATCCCATGAGATCATACGACAATCGTCAATGCGGTGCCATGCAAGATCTTAAGCGGTCAAGAAAAGCAGTAGCAGTTAGTGGCTAGCACCATGTGACAAACCGTCAATGGTTTCAATGGTGGTCAGCATAGCAGTCCCAGGTTGGTCGCATGATCGTATGGGCCTTCCTGGCTGCATGCGACCATGCGACAAACCTCTTGCGATCCGTAGGGCTTCGTTGGGTGGTGACGTGTTCGGCGGGGGTAGCATCATGTAGTTGGTCGCATGATCGCATGGGCCTTCCTGACCGCATGCGACAAACCGTTAATGGTTCCAATTTTCTTAGCAGTGGCGGTTAGCATGGCTTCGGTGGGTGGTGATGTGTCCCAATTTTGCTGGTTGCAGTGGCGGTCAGTGGCTGTAATACCCCAAAAATGGGCTATAAGTTCATTAACCTCCTACATCGACAAATCAAACAATATCAACATCGAATTCCTAACCTAAGGCACATCTGAACATCATCGAATCATAATTGATTATCTTAAATTCTGCATCGGGGAATATTCCTAGTAATATTCTTAATCATCATAATTATCTTTAATTTTATAATTATTTGGCAATAAATCACATTTATCCTAAAGCTTGATTAATTGAATATTTTTATATTTAATTAATTAGATTTAATATCTTGCCATTTAATTGTGTAATTAAATTTAATTCTATCTATTATTAATTGTATTATTTAATTTTGACAATAAATCTAAATATCCTATGAATAATTGATTAAATTTTTATTTAATTAATTAAAGCAAGTTGTCATTATTTAATAATATAGTTTTTAATAAAAATTTGATTAAATAATTGATTAACCCATAAATCAATTGTTTTATTTTTAAAAGCAGTTAAGTTAGAAATAAATCACTTTATTATTAAATTAATTCATAAATAAAACATGCACAATCATAAAAGAAAACAACTATCAATTATCAATTAAAGCTAAACTCTATTTTGAGTTAAAGCTTAGCTTTTGCATGTTTTTGTGAGTTAATTATCTTTTATTTAAAAATAACTCAAAAATCAACCTGAGTTATTTGAGTGATTTATGGATTTTTTTCATGCACCTCCAAAGCCCTAGATTTCTATAAAAATTAAGGCCTCAGCTCTTCACAAATTCATCTCTAAAATCTCTCAATCATCTCTCAAATTTGCATCCAAGCATCTCATATTTTGCACAATCACGCTGGAGAATTGGAATTGAAGAATCAAAGCTCTTGCGAATCGACATCTTTGTGAGATAAATCTTATTTTTGCATTCATAGCATATCAATTTTCAATAGCATTCATAGCATATCAATTTCATCTACCATAGATTCATATCAAGTTTTCATTCCTTATTGCATAGAAAATTAAAAAAAAAATAGCTTAATTGCATTCATATTTCATATCTAGAATTGCATTCAAAATCCTTCATTTAGGTGTCTAGGTCACTGATCTCGATTACAATCTGAGAACATCAATCTCGCACCTATTAGAAGGCAGTAAATCGCTTGGTTAGATTAGATTTCAATTTTGCACGATTTTGATTATAGCTAACCTCTAATATTTTACTGGGTGTTGTGTCTACAGATCAGGTATAATTTTCACACACACTGTGGCTAGTATCATGCAGTTAGTCGCATGATCGCATGGGCTCTTCCGAGCCCATGCGACCATGCGACAAACCATTAGCGGTTAGCAGGTTTTTTGGGGCATTCTGTCGTGGGTCCATCTGATGCTCCGGTCTGTGGCCAGGATGAATGGGGGAGTGACACGTGGTGGTCTGTGGGCCCGCGGTTGGTAAAGAGGGAGTGCGGTTGTGCAATTAAAGGATTTCTCATAGTCGCTAGATAGACCCGAGGGTTAAGTTTGTGTAAACATCTAAAGCTTGTCGCATGATCGCATGAATGCCTTTCGGCCTCATGCGATCATGCGACCATTGCTATGGCAAGTGGCTGGTTTCAAAGAAGGTTGTTGCATGATCACATGAGGCTATTTTAGCTCATGCGATCATGCGAATAGTGATGTTTTTAAGCCATGCAACCATTTTTCATGGGGTTTCTTCTACAAACTTTTTGCAAGTGCGGGGAGCTGAAGGAATTGATGACTTTGGAGGTGGTTGCAGTTGAGAATTTGCAGAGATCTTTTAGGAAGCTATTTCTCGATCTTTGCCAGTATCTAATTGGATCTAGAGCATTCATGGCAGTGTGGGCTTGCAGAGAGGTAGATGGATTGTGGCTTTTGTGTCTATAGGTTGATCAAGTGCAGAATGGACACGCAAAGGAAGAGATATCTGATCTGTTGAGATATTTTGAAGATGCACATTTATGACTAGATTTTGACTGCTAGGGTTGATTATTTCATGTATATTTCTGTAACCCTAGTTAAGTTTTTGACTCCTACCTGCGTGCAGTTGAGTTGTATATATTCTTTTTTGGAGCCTTAGTGCTTAGAGTTTGCAATCTGTAAAAGATTTTTTCTTTTTCTTGGGAGCTACCTGTGGCATTTTTTCTGCCCTCTGGTCTTTTCTTTATCTATATTTCTCTTATTGAATGTAATATATTGGTTCTATTAGAGAAGTCTTGGAGTTCCAGATCCCTTCTTTCTTTCAGCTCACAGGTGTACTATTGTGTATTGATCTGATTGGATTGAGTTTGTGGGTATAGTTCAGCCCTTGTCTTTCTATCTCATTCCTGTACCTTTTTGCTAAAGAGAACGTTTTCTTGCAGGTCACAGCTTGTGTCATTTGCCCTGGCCCCTCTGTGAAATACTTATGCAAGCCTGTTTAGAGAGAGTGTGTTCTACTAGATCTGAGAGCCTTCATGCTAGTTTGGCCAGTGTATTGTATTCATTTCATTTCAGTGCATCACCTAGTAGGTAGATTTTCTTTCAGTCATTTCTCTTTCATGAACTCTTTCTAACCCTTTTCCCCTCAAGTTTACTTTTTTATCTAAGAGAAAATCAGGGTGATTATCCAAGAGGAACCAGCCTAGAATCTGGAGGTCTCATCTCGGTTAGTAAAAGGTCCCACAACCTTGAGATGATTCCCATGTTATACTGGATTATCAAGACTACGAGAGCTTGAACTAAGGGTGCAAATTCAGTGTATAAAAAGTACAAAAACAAGCCACACCAAGTAAATAGATCTTATCTCTCCAAATGGATTGACATCATCTGCTGGAAATGAAAGCCTAAGATTAGGAGGTTTTTGTTTCAAGTGTGGCCATTTTTTTTCTCTATGTCCATTAATGTAGAACCATTCGTAGGCATTCATAGAATGACATCTCCACTTCTATTTCATGCATAGTAATCCACAAATTGAACTAAGCTTTTTCACCTAGATAATCATTTCATACATGTAATAATAGGAATATAATGAAGAACCTTGCAAGGAACCTTTTTTTTTACTTGATCTATTTGATATCTATTGATATGACATTTTGGGTATTTTATTGCAAACTCATATTATTTATGATATATAATGCATGATCATTGGAACATCCATCTAATTCTTGATACTCCATTCCAATATCTTTCATAATACAAGATAATTCTCGGTATGAGCAAGGTAGAATATTTGATGGTGGTAACAAAAATTCACCTATCAATATAAAACAAAAATAATAATTTGTTAATATAAATAATATTAATGGTACATATTTCACCCGTTATTTACAAGTGATAAAATAATAACAAAAATAGATGAAAAGAGATGACATATATGACATACCTTAATATACATGATATTTTTATGTTGGACAAACCATTCATAACCTTCAAGTTCACCAACAACAATACAATAGAGCAAAGACTTGTTTGAAATCCTTCATAAAGGGGCTCATATTCATTCTCAATTATAGGTAAATCATGAACAACATTAAATTCAACTCAATCATTATGAGCATCTGCACTAGTACTAAATGTGTCATGGAACAATGTATTTGTACCATCATCTTCAACTATATTTTATGGCGCATGATCATCTTCTTCCATATGATCAATAACTTCATCTTCCATATTCACACCTCCATATTCCTCCACTTGGAAAGACACATTCACCAGGCCATGATAGTCCATATCATGTGGCCTAGGGTGCCCCACCTATATAATAATGATCAACTCAAATAAACCATGATCATGATCTCATTATCAGGTGATTTTTAAATATATAAAATATCAAAATAATCTAAACATTTATAAGTACAATCAATATAAACATATATAATGAATAACTTACCAATGGATGATAATTATGCCCTCCTTCAATGTGACCGTGCTACCTACAATGTTTCTCAAATGTTGTCATTAAAATTCTTCTCATCTTTAAGCCCTTACAATTATTGTAGGGACAATAACATTTCCCATGACCATCACTTTTTCTTTTCAATCTAGGCCACAATCTAGCAATTTTCTCTTTATTTTGTTCTTGACTAATATTATTTGACATAATTTTTCTTCACAGGAAAAAGAATTAGAAAATAGAATAATTTGTCTATAACTTTCACAAACCTAGAAAAATACTTTTGCAAGTACAAAAAACACTGCCTACAAGGGTATATATATTTTTCATGAGGCTAACCCTTATATTTTTTTATTTACTTTATTAAAAAAATATCTTCTTTGTCAAAATTCTGATGAAACTATTCATCAGGATTCTGACAAACTCAAACATTGTCAAAATTTTGATGAACGTCGGGTATTTTTTAAAAAGAAATAATAATTTGACATATTTAACCTATAAGACCCAACAAAACAAAAAAATCCTATAGTTCATCTGAAAATACATCCAAATGAGTTAGTGGGTAGAGTTTAGAGGGGCTATTATTGCCACTACTTAGGCCATAAGGCTTCAAGGAATTATTTATAAGTTTGGTATTCCTTTTAGATGAGCCAAGCACATAGAGATTCATATTCATTATATTCAAGAGTTGGTTCACGGATAGATCATTGACTTAGTCTTTTTCCAGCCTTCAGAGTAGGTCGTTGATATCTTCATCAAAACCTTTACTTGGAGAAATTTCAGTCATCTACAAGCTTTTCTTGACATACGGTTTACATCAGAAACATCATCCTCTTTTGGGTAGGCTTTATAATATTTTTTTCTTTCCTCTCTCTTTTGGAGGATAGTTTTTTTCTGATTGCATTTTCTATCTTTCTTTTCTTTATGAGAGATTGCATTGTACATGGGTACCTCATCAAGTTTTGTATATAGGACCCATTTTTTTTTATCATACTCACCTAAGCTATGCTTAATGGGAGGTGTTAGTGTACACTTATATTATACCTAGGTGTTCACATAGGATTTTAATAATAGTTAGGTGAATTAGCACCTAGAATCATGAAGTGTCTAGTTCTAGTTATAAGTTTGCACAAAATGGTTTGCAATTATATTTCACACTTAACCATATTTCCTTGGGTAATTTTATCCACAACTACTATTTGAGAAGTCCATCCCTCATTTCATGGAGTCACTCACATCTATTTGTACACCTCATCTATCGATTATTGTATGTGACTTTTTATTTCTTTTGTGTCTACATTCTATCTATTTGATCTTGGCTTCTTTTTCACTTTTTACTCTCAAAATTCATAATTTTTTACTATTACGATAGGGTCTACTATACCTTGATATTAGCTATATGATACTTGTAGCATATGGCTAGAGAGACTTTTCAAAATTATCTCACATAAAGTATTGATAAAGTTAAATATTATCCCTATATAAGTTCAATGGGACACCTTATGCTGTAACACTAGAATAATATAACCTAGAATATATAGAAAATATTCTTCATATGTATAATCTACTAAAAATAATGCAAACAATCAAGGGATAAATATATTTTTACTCTAGTAGGTTAGGTTCCATGAAGTCATAGTCCATATGACTTCAAAATGATGGCTACGTTTCCCCTTTTGTTGCCTTTGGCTGGACTGCCCATCCTCATTTTTTGCCACATTAGTGTTAGGTATTTGGGAACTCTTTCTTGATTTCTTTTATTCTTTCATCCTCTAATTAATACTAGAGGAAGGAATTGAATATTTTCCATTTATAGGTTTTAGACTATCTTGGAGGATTTGAAACCTTCTTTGATAAGGTAATTCACCCACTAGTTGTTACCTGAGGCTTCTTTTAAATTAATTCATTTCCATAAAAAGCCTTTGATCCTAGTTATGTCCGACTTGTGATCTTGAAATGCCCTATGGTATTTGATAATCAGAATGGGGCAATTATCCACCTATTCTATATTTTAAAGATCCTCTATAGATTTAGCCATGTCCAAATAGTCTTCTAGGTAAGGAATCATGTAATTTTTATCCAAATTATTGGTAGCCTTACTTAAGTTTCCCAACAATTCTATCTTGAAGACCTATTTACATTGGTGTAGGGGAACGTAACCTTCATAGACAATCAGAATATTATGATTAGATTTAATGTTCAAATGAAGTTCTTGTATTCTATGAGTCTATATGAATCCATTTTAAGTCAATAGGAAGTCCTCAAGTGTAAAGATGAAGAAATATTGTAATGATTATCAATATTGTATCAATGAAGGCATGTCTCTTGTAGGTCATGTTGGAAGGATAAAGTGAATGTGTGGGTCTAGAAAAGATTTGATATGTCATATAACTTCATTTTGAAGGGTAATGGGTCATTCTAGGTCATTGGAGTAATTCAGGGGTTAAATGGGAAAAATTATCAAGTTGCAAGAAAAGTTGTCAAGTAACTTTTCTTGCAACCAAATGGCTAATAGTGTCAAAATTGTCTAAATTAGTGTTTTGAGAATCCATCTAATGTAAGGAGGCATATAAAGGACATTTTGATGTTAAAAGGTCAAAGATGTAAGACTCTAGGAAGGTTGTGTAAGTTGTTACAAAGTTGTGATAGTGCAAATGAAAAAATTATAGGTCGAAGCCCAATAGTCATTGGGGCTTGAAATTAGTTGTAACTATCATGGATTGTTGTTAAAAAACCTTTGGATGGTCAAGTGGAAGCATCTCTAGAAGGAGGAGGTGTATGGAGAGGAAGTTTAATGTACAAAAAATTGATTGTTAATTGTTTTTCCATTTTCTATTATTGTAACAATATTTTGTGTGATCTTATTTGATTTTATTTCGACCTACACATATTTTTAGAAGATGAAGCATTGAATCACCACTATTTTGGCCCCAATTTTATTGTTTTTTATATATTGTTGTATAATATATTTGGGTAAGTGCAAGAAGTTGGGCCCCAATTTGGTGGAAGTCTTGTAGAATTGGAAAATACCGTTATAAACGGGCACCAATTTTGAAAAAATAGGTGCCTGATTTAGGTTTGGATGACCAATCTAAAATTCAAAAAATGGGCACCTCATTTTTAAAAAATGAGTGTCCTTGCAATTTTTTTAAAAAATTATGACTAGAAATATATTTTTACACACCAATTTATTGTCTTTAAGAAATAAGTACATATTTTTTGAAGTTTAAATAATGGGTGCCCATTTCATAAAACATGGAGCAAGAAATGTACCTAGACCTCAGTTTCTAGTTCAAGATAGGCTTAGTGGGACAAAGCCTATGTGTGGACCTCCAAAATAATAGCTAAGGCACTAGAATGCCATATTTATGCCTTACTATAATTTTTTGAGGGTCTTCTGAATTGTATTTTTTGATGAAACAAAAATACATTAGATTTCTCATTGTCCTAATTTCAGAAATGTAAATTTCATAGTGATATGATTATTTTTACTATTTTTGCATTATTTATTAATTAAAAGTGGTATTGAAATGTAAAATAGTGAGGTTCACTAAAACTTTAATAACTTTTTTTAAGATTTTTTGGAAAATACATTATATGACATCAATCTACATATAATTGTCTTGAAGATAAACAATTTAAAAAAAAAAAACCTAAATTTTTTATCAATTTATGGAGGCCATACACCAGAGATTCTGAAAAATGTACTTTACAGTCAATTAAAAATTAATTAAAAAATATTTATAAAAAATTAAAAAAATATGCTCACCAAACTTTGGTGTCTTAGGTATCTTTCCCATAAGGATTCACATAAATTCATTTATTTAGGTCAAAATATGGTGGTGATACACATGTGTGGTATGGTCCCGAAACAAGCATTTTGAAAATATGGTTTATAAACATATTTTCTAAAACGTAATTTACACCATGTGGGTATTGAAATAAATTACATATTTAAAAAGTATGCTCCGAGCACTACATTTTCTATTACTAAAGTTTTTTAAGATTCAATCTCTATGTGCCTCAAAATTTGACATCAATTGATAGAAATTTTGAGAAATAGAGAAAACACTTCCACTTTTTGCCCAAAAGTGGGACTCAACTTCTTGCATCCACCCATTGATTTTTATTAGTTCTCGAGTACGAGTCCTTGATCAATGAGGATTTATATATAAAAGTAATGGTTCCTACTCTTCCCACCAATCAAATTCTCTATGAATTGGGTGATTGCAGGTTAAAATGGTGCAGTTAATGATTCATAAGGTTGCAGGTGATGAAATTGATTTTTTTAATTTATTTTGTGATGCCCAAGAACTGCATTGTCCATGTATATGAATGATAAATACAATAAAAGAGAATATTTTGAGGTTTGGTTTGATGGGAATTTGTCTATTAATGGTGGAATTTGTTAATAAATTTGTTAAGTATTGAGGATTCCTTTCTAGATGGATTTTGAGGAAAAACATGATAGTTTAGTCATTTATTATTACATACTTATTGTCATAACTAGACTGAGTTTAATGTACTATTTTGATAGTTTGCAATTGTCATAACTAGGCTGAGTTTAATGTACTTTAAGAGTCCTTTGGTCTTAAGAACCATAGAAGAACCTTGTATTAGATGATTTGAATGTAGCCTAAGTGTGATATGGATTTTTGAAGATATTTTTATTGTGAATGCCGAAAATGCTAATGGTGATAGTCTTCAGAGACTTAATATCCCTATTTTGTAGATGATTAGTCTAGTTTTGAGAAAGATGTCCCAAACTAAGTACATATGAAAATGAGATGTCTTGAAACTTCCAAATCTGTATTTGAAAAATTAGTTTTTTTGCGTGTTTGGGATGTTTGGGGAAAGTTATTGTCAAAAGAGTTGATTTTGAGGGCTACTAGCCAATAGGTCACTTTATGAAGGAAAACTTTTTTGATAAAGAGTTTATAATGCATAAAGAGTTTATAATGCTTGAAGGGTATTGTGGAGTTGAGTTTGTCAGAGAAACATTTTGTGAAGTCTTCCAATTGATAGTGATGGTGATTTGACGTTATTTTATGTTGTGTGGATGGCCCAGAAGTGCCAAAAGAAGGTTCTTTATACATTCATTTACAAGATTATAATTGTGTGATTAAGAATGAGTTGTGTTTGAACACCCACCTCTGTATCATACATAGCTTTTTGACTTATGCTTTAAGAAACCCTACTATCAACATAATAGAAATGAAAATTGTAGGATATCATAACTAACAAGGTAATTGTGATCATATTTAACATAGGAATCTCATAAAACATCCCTCATAGCCCTAGTATCCAATTCATCTAAATCATTGAGAACCCTTTCCCATCTCGTTTGTTTAATCTCTCCATAAAATTCTATTAGTCTATTGTTGTGTGTAGATTGCAAGCGCAATCTAGGTTCAATGGTTACTAGCCTTTCAAATCTTGACACTCAAAATAAATACTTTCTTAAGTAGGTTGTTTTTCTTAGAGTAAGGAAGGTGAAGATTGTTTAAAGGAGTAATGAGTTGAGGTAATAATGGTGAAACATATCCCTTATGCCTTATCATGTGAGAGATGATGTGTAGAATATGATTTACTTTATGGAATGATTATTTTTCATCCTTCCCAAAGTTCATCAAAGATATAAATAATATTTCTTCTAGATTATTAATCACCTTTTCAATGTTTAAGTGTCCTTTCTAATATTTTCCACCTAAACTTCATTAGGTAGTGAATGCTAGAGTTGAAGTGTCATTTTACCCATTATTTGTCTATGGATTCTGAAATTATTATAGAGATTTTCTATTATAAATTAATTCAAATTCAAAGAACATGATTTAGAAATAGAAAATCCAAATGCATGAAAAATCATAAATCATGCCATATCATGAGATGCATCAAACCATAATTATATTCTATTAATACCGAAAATATTGAGTATAAAAAATTATATATTTTTTTTGTTAGTACGGAGTTCTAGAAAGCTCTTCGATAGGACCCAACTATCAATGGATGAGTTCTATTTATTAGAGAATAAAATTACCTAAGTACCTTAGCAGTTGATTAATTAGATAATCCCCTAAGGTCAAAATAAGATTAGAATACAAAATTTAACAAGCTACTAAGTCTATACTCTATGATAAAATTAACATATTACTAATTATCTAAACTCCTACCTAGACAATCGGCTCGTGCCCTACTAGAGGTTATCTTCCCCTTCTTGGTCTACCTTACCTTGTAGATGCTAGTATCCACCTCGTTAGAACTAGGTCCATCCTTTCTTTTCCCTATTAGAATGTCTGAAAGGAACAAAGGTAATTCATCCTCTTCACCCACGTTCACTCCATTTCTCACATAATTCTACAACCAATCTCCCCCTATATTCCTTGGTATAATCAATATATTTAAGAGGAAATCAATGTTTTTGTAGATAATTGGTTTTCTTGCTCATAAAAGCTCTTCATCCTCTATTTCTAGAATTGGATTTCTAGAGACTAGCTTGCCCCTTACACACAATATATTGTAGTATCTAGCTTTTGGGATATCAAGATTTTTGGTTATATTAACTAAAACTGTGTCCAATCCTCCTTTTGGGATAGTAATTTTATTTTAAAATTTTGAAGTCATTAAATTAGTTTTATAGTATAAATTTATATTTTATATTATTTAATAATTTATAAGTTTCAGATACTTTTATTGATTAATAAATATAATTTATTTATTGTATCTGTTTAATGACTTGATTTATTTATTTTCATACAAGAATCTTTTGTGCAACTACTACCTATGATTTTGACCTACTTTTCATATATTGAAGAAATCTATTTAAAAAGTATATCATATGAAAATATAAGAGTTCCGATTTAAAATTCTTTACAAAATAGCATTTATTTTAGTAGAGGAATTTTTCATCTATAAAGTAGTGTTCTGTCTTATTATAGTGAACTTCTCGGATGAAGATCCTGACCTCAATTTCTATGATGTAGGAGCCTTAGTCTCAAAAGTGGAGAGAATATCCAATCATGGAATGATTATGGTCATGCTCAAGATCGGCTTAATGTGAGTATTGCAGTCGTAGGGATGCAGAAACCTCTGCGGCCATTGATATCCGTTACGAAATTCAATCTTTCCGCAGTGCTGGAGGAAGAGCTGTATGTGGGGTTTACTACATCGACAGGGACTTATGCTATTCAAGGTCATTACACTCTAGGCTGGAGCTTCAGTACAGATGGTAATGTAAATTTATTCTTAAATTTATTTTTGGGTTTGGTGAAAGAGGTGGGAGATTTGTAAAATTATTATAATCATAGTTTTTTGTGGGTTCCATCTGTAAGTTATGTGATTTTATTTTGATCTATTCATCTGGGCCAGTACTTTTAACAGGTAAAGCACCTCCACTAGATCTCTCGGATCTTCCTTCATTCGTCAAGGAAAAGAAGATAACTAAATCCAAAGGCTTTACTGTTTGTGTGAGCGTAGCATCTGTGGTTCTATTCATTGCTGTCGTTCTCTTTGAGTTAGTTAAAGTGAAAGAAATAAAAGAGAGGGAGAAGATTGAAGAATGGCAGTTAGAGTTTTGGCCTCACAGAATTCCCTACGTAGAGATAAAAGCTGCCACACTAAACTTCAGTAATGCCTAACTGGTCGGCTGCGGGGGTTTCGCAAAGGTTTACAAGGGCATTTTGCCCAGAAGCGGCGTTGAAGTTGCTGCGAAATGCATCACAAAGAATTCCACAGCAGGTATGAAGGAATTTATTTCAGAGATCTCAAGCGTGGGTCATCTCCAGCAAAGAAACCTAGTTCAATTGCGGGGTTGGTGTAGGAAAAACATAAAGCTATTTATTGTCTAAGACTACATGCCAAACAGAAGCTTGGACAAATTGATATTCACAGATCGAAAGGAAAAAATAGAAGTACTTTCATGGGAGCGAAGGTACGCAATTCTGAAGGGCATTGCTTCAGGGTTGCTATATCTTCACGAGCATTGGGAACACCCTGTGGTTCACAAAGATGTGAAATGCAGGAACATTTCGCTCGATTCAGAGCTTAATGCGAAGCTTCGAGATTTCGGGCTTGCTTGTTTGTACGATCACACACAATATCCACAGACAACTCGGGTCGAGGGGACTGTTGGGTATATTGCCCCTGAAGTTACAAATACAGGAAAGTTAGTCCAAGCTCCGAGGTATTCAGTTATCGTGTTGTTTTGCTGGAAGTTGCATGTGGCAGGAGACCCGTAGATTTGTCCAAGGAGAATGAACATATTGTTTTGGTGAATTGGGTGAAGGATCTATACCAAAATGGAGAAATCTTGCACGCAGCTGACCAAAATCTTGATGGTGTGGATGATGCGAAAGAAATGGAATTAGTGCTGAAATTGGTATTGGTCTGTTCTCATCCTAAACCAGAAAGAAGGCTTGGCATTAGAACGGTTCTGCAAATACTGGAAGGCCAGGCACCTTTTCCAGCTCATCGATTCTTTGGGTTTCTTATGATACGAGTTACAGAGATTATGGCAGTGGCGTTGTTCATATTACGGATGAGGAAGTAACTGGTGATAAACTGGCTTCCGTTCCTTTGTCTGTGGAATCGTTAACCACTTCAACAAGTCATGTCTATGAGAACGGATTCTGATTATGATGAAGACAGATGATTTTATAAGTCGACATAGGCAGATGCTTTTATGTTAAATTTAAATGAATTGCTAGTTGAATGCTGTACTACCTTAAAATTGGCACCTAATAAATTGAATCAATTTTGGTGCATTTTTGTCAATTTTACATCTTCAAAGTCTTAGTTTCTTAGGCAATTTTCTCTCTCCACCCTGATTTAATTCGACTTGATGTCAATTGCAAAAACCCTAAATTACATTAATCAAATATTAAAATTATTTCCTAAAGTTTTCAACTTTTATTAGCTAAATTACCCCTATGATAAATTAATTTAATTCTTAAGTCCTAACTGCTTGGAATTAAATTAAGCCCACCCCATTTGGCTAATATACATGAAAAAGAATTATTAATTACTTGTTATTTGAATGGACACTCCTTTTTGAATTAATAATTCATAATATTCGAAAGGTCACCCCATGTGGCATTTTCCATTCTTTTAATTAAGTAATTCTTGTCTTTTTGTCTCAAATGGGAATGAAGAGTCAGGAGTTTCAAATCAAGAACCCCTTCATTCTCTTCCTGGGCTTGTCTATTTAATGATACTCTTTTCTTCATTCAAGGAGAGCAATTTTTGAGAGTAATTAAACTATAGTCTTTTTGTGTCTCAAATTTCATAAATTCAAATCTTTTTAGTATAATTTTCATTTAGTTTAATATTGCATTTTTCATGATATTTAGTTTGGCTTATTTTCTCATAGCTTAATCCATCTCATATTTCTTTCAAGTACTTTAGAATAATCTGCACTTCATATTTTCTTTACAAGATATCTAGATTAATATCATTTTTCTTTCAAAGCATCTTAGATTAAATTGCACTCATTCTAGTTTAATTTCAGTTTTAGCTTATCATTATAGCTTTTGAAAATCCTCCATTGTAGAGCTGGTCTTATGGTTGTTGGCTCTCGTTCTGAGAGTAATTAAACACCCCGTTTACATAGGAGGCAATAGGTCGCTTCACCACAGATTTCAGATTGAGTAATTTATACTCTCTCTCGTAATTCGATCATGTGAGTAATGACCATGTTGCATGTGTAGTTGGATTGGAGGTCCACATTCGACTATATACAAATGCTCCCTTATTTTGTTTCTCTGCTCTGCAGCTATTGAATCTCTATCAATATTAATATCCTTACTCCAGGTGTCAAATATCCTTATTCCAATTGTCAAATAGCTATAGGTCAATTTGCTGAACGTAATGAGTGAGTATAATGGTATGCAATAAAAAGGTTTTTAACAATCTTCAAATTTTGAGAAACCCACACAGATAAGGTTTGATAGAAAACATCATCAAATAAAGTTCAAACTTTTACGTCAAATACATTCAGGTAAGTGATCCCGTTAGCATCTATTGAGCCATCAGATGCCTAAATTTTATGAACCAAAGTTTCTTTTTTTTTTCCTAAAATTGAAGTTTGTGATGGTTGGATACACGTCTCCCGTGATCCCTTCCAAAGGGAGAAGTGATGCTCCCAAATCTAAGACTCCTTTTATCTTGTGTAGTTCTATGTCTCATTCATCTGAATCTAAACAATCTCAAGACTGTGCTAATGTTGTCACTCAATCGCGAGGTAGAGTTGTTTTGAAAGGTCCCGATACTTCTACGACCACTCTAAAACAAACACCGGATAAGAGACCTGATACTTCCATATCCGCTCCGAAACAAATTGCGGATAAGACTGTTGTTGGCCCTGCCAACAAGAACACAAAATTTTTTCCTACAGCTAACTCAGCTAGTTATAGCATCTTAGATCAACTCCAGCGAACCAATGCTCAGATTACCATTTTTGAGTTGTTGAAGATCTCGCCTTCTCATAGGCCAATTTTGGATAAGGCCCTTGCTGAAGCAAACATTCCCAAGGATCTCGATCTCAACCGGTTCCAAATCTATGGTGGGTCATTTGACTTCACCTCACTATCTATCTTTCTCTGAAGAAGATGATCACTCTTTGAGTCACCCACATAACGCTCCCCTGCATATAGAGGTAATGATAGGTCCTAAGTGCATCCATCGAGTGCTCATAGACAATGGTGTTGGTCTTAATATCTATTCCGCTAAACTACTCACTCAACTAGGTTATGATGAGAATTGTATAGAGCCTCACAAAAAGATTACCATCAAAGCTTATGATGAGGAAGAACGCAAGTCCCAAGGCTTAGTTGGGATACCTATCCGCGTAGGTCCTGTTGAAAGAGATGTTACTTTCCAAGTGCTCGATATTCCTCTTGCCCACAATATCTTGTTGGGTAGGCCTTGGATTCATGAGATGCAGGCTTTTTCGTCCACGTACCATCAATGCATTAAGTTTCCATTCCATGGCATGGAAGTCAGTGTACCTGCTAATACCAATTTGTCTTGCAACACTCTTGCACAATCCTGCAGATAGCTTTGTTCCGGAAAATAGAGAATCCACTGAGTTTTATGATGCTAAGCTAAAAAAAATGGAACAAAATTTGAGACTTACTTGGATACAAGCATGGGAGAATACCGAATGGACCCTGTGCTATCACTAGCTACTCTACCTCTATCTTCATGCTCTTATGGGAGACCTTCTGAGAATAATAAACTTTCTAATGCTCCTCCTCAAATAGTTTATGATTGCACCTTTGTAAGGGCCTCTACGCCTTTAGAAGATGATGATGAAGAGAGAGCTATCAGAGCTTGGATCTATAAGATAAAAGAAATAGCTGATACAACTACTCCACCTCCAGATTTAGAGAAAGAATCATATAGTGAGACCTTTGTTAAGAATAAGGTGTCTCAACCTTGGATAATTCCTATTCTTATTATTTGTTTTGTAAAATGTATTTCTTGCAAATAATGTTGATGTGTCGACATCTTGAATTGTGTGTAAGGAGATCATGACTAAAACGGTTATGACAGATTCCTATGACACATAAGAGCTATGTCAGGAAGATTCAATGACAGGTGAAGACATGTGGCAACTGATAAATTTGAGTACTGTACACTCTTCCCCAATTGTTATACCCTAATACGTTTATCTTTGGGAGTAGCCCTAAAAAGTGAAGCATATGATATAAGCTTTCTTAGGGTTGCAAAGAGAGGTGATGTGAGTGTATTGTTGAAACATTTTATACTGCCGTGATTTGTCTTCAAGGGTTTTGAAATCTTTTGAAAGAACTTGCATTGCAAGTGTATTGTAAGCTATAATAGTTTTGATCAATACATTGTGCAGGTTTTGGAGTGCTGGGGTTTTTACCGAAAGGTTTCCCTAGGGTATATCATTGTCTCATTCTCTATTTTTCTATATGTATGGTATGTGGTTGCAATATCTTTGTTAAAGTAGTTAACGAATCTCAAATTGTAAGGATTTAAAAGAATTTGCATAATACTCTCCTATAGAGATTAACGTAGGAAGCTATTTCCGCACTTGAGTTTCCTTACAACCTTCAAGATTATGAAGTGCTTCAGTTATAGGGGGAGTGGTCCTATAGGAAAGAATGATAATGGCTTACTAAAACCCATTGAAGCTACAGGCTACCGCACAAAAGATACTAGTGGCTTAGGATTTAAAAGGAATCCCTTTCATTTGGGGACCAAGAAATTTGTGTCAGCTTCCGAGCTTAAATCTGAACCTGAACAAGAAATTGAAGATGTCACTCCATAAGTGAATCTAGAGGCCAGCTCTGATGAAGATACATTTCCATATCCTATTCCTCTGGATCTTGCAGCACTCTTTGCAGAACCTGATGAGCCTATCATACCTGTCCATATGGTAGAGACAGATACTGATACTTATAATGATTCTAATAAAACTTCTTCAGTATATCAATTCACACATGAGGAATGGAAAGAAACACTAAATGATGATCCTAATTTTCAAGGTGAACGATATAGGCCACCATATTTTCAAAAGCATCTTGAACAAGAACAACTTCAGCAAGCTATTAATGCCACAAGGGATAATAATGGGTCTGATGATGGTGCTAATGAAATTCCAACATCAAGTATTGACTCACATGAATATGAGATCAACTCTTTGTCTGATGCTACTTATGATGTAGACATAGATACTATTCACGTGTATGAAAGACTCCTCAAAGTAGGTGAAGGGTCTAGCGCTAGGCCACACGAATTAGATGTCACTAATGTTAACATGTCCTCTACTTTCGATGGAAGGTCTTATAGGGATTCAAATGCTCCTTTAGATGAGATCGCTCTAGGTCTTGACTTTCTCGTCAACACTTTTGAGGGTTATACTATGAACGTAGTTAAACCAGTCACTACTTCCCTTTCACTTTGCCATCCCGTTCTGATAAACTGGAACTCCCCTTCTGAATCCAATGAATTCCTAATGTTCCAAAATGATTATGATTTAGCTTGTTACCTCCATGCTATTGGACTTGTGATGTCCTCCACCAGTGAAAGTAGTGTCAACATGACAGAGGTGGATATCAAGTATCTTAGTTAAAAAATTAAAAAGAAGAAAAAATAGATTCTCTGATGGTGAAAACCACTTTGTGGCAGTATCAAAGCCAAAAATAGTAAAAATAAAAGATGTATCCGAGGGTGAAAACCTCTTTGAGGCACCCAAGGATGAGATACTTGATATGCTTCTAAGCCACTTTCAAGAGAGGTCATCAGTATTAGTTGAGCTAACATAGCTGATCAATTTGGGTACAGAGGCTGCTCCACAGATTATTCATTTAGCACAATCATTGTCTGTTGAAGAAAAAATAGAGTTCGCGAGCTTCTTTCAGAGAAAGAAAATAAAATTTGCATGGACCTACTCTGACATGCCTATATTAGACCCCAATCTAATCATGCATCATTTTTCCATTGCACCAGGTATCAAACCTATTAAACAGAAGCTGTGAAAGATGCATCCACATGTAGCACTTTTGGTCAAAGCAGAGCTAGAAAATCTTCTTAAGGCTTGTTTCATAAGAACTATTGATTATGCAGAATGGATTTCAAACATTGTTCCAGTCACTAAACATGATAAATCCATTTGTGTGTGTACAGATTTTAGAGATCTAAATAAGGCATGTCCAAAAGATGACTTCCCACTGCTTAATATTGATATGATAGTAGGATATGAGATGTATTCGTTGATGGATGGCTTTTCTAGCTATAATCAAATAAAAATTGCACCAAAAGATCAAGAAAATACCTCTTTTACATTTGTCTGGGGCACCTTTTGCTGGAATGTCATGCCTTTTGGGCTTAAGAATGCTGGAGCAACATACCAGAGAGCTGTTGCTACTATTTTCCATTATATGATGCATAAAATGATGGAGGAAAATGTGGACAATACTTTAGCCAAAAGCATGTAGTGAAGAACTCATCTCACATATTTGGGTCCCATCCTTGATCGCATGGAACAATTTAGTCTCAAACTTAATCCAAAAAAATGTGCTTTTGGTGTTACTTCTAGGAAACTCTTGGGTTATATCATTTCAGCTAAAGGCATAGAAGTTGATCCTGAAAAGGTACAAGCTATTATGGACATGCCTCCACCCAAGAATATCAGTCAAATGAGAGGATTACAGGGAAGGCTACAATCTATTTGGTGCTTCATTTCACAATTGGCCGACAAGTCATAACCATTTACTAAAACTTTGCATAAGAATGTAACCTATGAATGGAATGAGGAATGTGACAAGGGAATCACCCAAATAAAATGGTATCTTGCTAATCCACCAATACTGATGCCTCCTATTCATGGGAAGCCACTTATACTATACATCTCAGCAACAAACACATCTTTGGGTCCTCTCCTAGCTCAAGAAGATCAGAACAACAAAGAGAGAGCCATATACTATATCAGTAGAATATTAGTTTCTTATGAAATGAACTATTCTATCATTGAGAAGGCTTTTTTAGTAGTGGTATTTTCTTTTGAGAAGTTGTGACATTATATGCTAGCTCACACCACAAAGCTTATTGCAAAAATTGATCCACTGAAGTACTTGTTGAGCAAGGCTGACCTCACGGGTAAATTAGCGAAATGGGTGATGATACTTAGTGAATTTGACATTGAGTATGTGGAAATAAAAGCTATAAAGGGACAAGAAATTGCCAATCAGCTGGCAGAAGCTCCTTTGAAATATCACCAGCCTTTGAGTATTGAATTCCTAGATGAATCCATCATGCTTCTCACACATCAATCTTGGAGCATGTTCTTTGATGGATCATTTACTCAGCAAGGATCTGGTGAAGGCATTCTGTTTGTTACACCTCAAAGATACTCATTTCCAAAAGCATATAAAATGTTGTTTCCTTGCACAAACAACATAGCTAAATATGAAGCTCTCATTAATGGAATGAAGATAGCCCTTGAATGGTGGGTGGATGAGCTCAAGGTCTTTGGGGATTCTCAGTTAATCATCAATCAAGTCAATGATGTCTACCAAACAAAAGATGACAAGCTAATACCTTACAAAAGGATGGTGGATGATCTCAAACAATACTTTGCACACATTTCTTTCCAGCAGATTCCAAGGGTAGACAATAAAGTAGCTGATGCTATGGCCACTCTTGCTTCAATGTTACAAATGTCAAAAAATGACTTCAAACATGAATTCCTAGTGGAGGCATTACACTACCCCGCCTATGATATTCCTAAATCTAGGATGGTCTGTTCAGTCATTAGACATGATTCATCCCGCTACCACCATATCTTTTCCTACCTTCATGATCAAATCATTCCAGACACCTATACCCAGAATGAAAAATGTCACCTCATTCATACTGCTTCACAGTATGTCCTCATAGAAAATGACTTGTATAGATGTGGTCTAGACGGTACTCTCCTTAGGTGCTTAGAACCCGATGAGTCAAAATGTGCGCTAGATGAGGTACACGAGGGTATTTGTGGGTCTCATTCTAGTGGTTTGACGTTAGCCCAAAAACTTATTAGAGATGGTTATTACTAGCCGGACATGGAAAAAGAAGTTGTTCAATATGCCAAGACTTGCAAGCAATGCCAATTTCATAGGAATCTGATTCATGCTCCTACTAATGAGCTTAGTCCTCTCATCAGTTTCTGGCCATTTCAGCAATGGGCCTTTAACTTGGTTGGTCAAATACATCCTTCCTCTTCAAGAGGGCACAAGTTCATCATCACAGCTACTGATTACTTTACCAAGTGGGTTGAGGTGGTGCCTCTAGCTATAGCTGATGGCAAGACCATTGCTATGTTCATACTGAACTATATCATTTGCAGATATGGTATACCCTCATCTATTATCACTGACAATGGGGGACAATTCAAACATAAGGACCTGACAAACTTATGCACCAAATTCAAAATTATTCAGCACTGGTCATCTATCTATTATCCTCAGGGTAATGGACAAGGAGAGGCTTCTAATAAGACAATTCTAAAAATCTTGCACCGAACAGTCCATAAATTTGGTAGAGATTGGCATCTCCAGATTAATCGAGCTTTGTGGGCCTATAGAACAAGTATCCAAACACCGAAGGGGGCCACTCCCTTCTCGTTGGTTTATGGAGCAGAGGCATTATTACCTATTGAGGTCGAGATTTCAAAATTGCAAATCTCTCTCAAGGGCCTCATCACTGATGAAGAAGATAGAATATCTCAGCTTCAAGAGCTGGAGTTACTTGATGAACGTAGGAAGGTGGCGTTCGATCATCTAAGAACATACCAAAAGAGGATGTCTAAAGATTACAATAAAAAAGTCAGACAAAGAGAATTCCAAGTGGGTGATCTTGTCCTAAGAGAGAACCCCAAAAATCAGCAGCAGCGAGTTTAGAAAGGCAAATTTGAACCAAACTAGCTTGGTTCGTATGTCATTACTGTAGCATTTGGGTCTAGCGCTTATCGACTCTCCACCACTGAAGGAGAACAACTCAAAGATCCTTTCAACACTCTTCACTTGAAAAAATTTTACAGCTGAGGCATTCTCTATCTGCTCATGCACATACTTATTGGTCCTAAAAAAATCCTAAAAATGATATATTGCAAAAAAATCCTAAAAATTGCAAAATGTCCTAAAAAATGATCATCTTAGTGAAAACCTGGTAAATAGACACTTTGATGTATCTATTATCTTGGTGAAAACATGGTAAACAGGTACCTTGATAATAATAATAAAAAAAAAATACAAACAAAAAGTGAAAAGGTCAAAAATACAAAAAAAATGAAATATTCAAAAGACAAAAAAATCAAAAAAGAGAAAAGTACAAATAAATTTGAAAAAGAAGAAAATGTGCCATTGATGAAAACCTAGTAAATAGGCGTCATGGTAGAAAAAATAGAATCTCTACCGAGATGGTGAAAACCTGGTAAATAGGCACCTCTTGGTTCCTGAAGCTACATCTCATCTCAACATCGCTTGGCTCTAGTTTCTTGCTTTAGTTTTCTTTCCCACTTTCCTACTTTAGTTTATTTCCTTCTTCTAGTTCGCTTCCTGCTTTAGTTTGCTAGCTCATGCACTTGCCTTCAGTTGTCTTCAAGATTTTCCTCGACTCTTCATGGATTTGAACTGCTTCACACTTGGGGGCACCTTCCTGGTCTAGGGGAGGCTTTGTCCTATCTCTTTCGAAAACTTTGTTTGTGCATTAGTCACCAGCGGTTCTTGATCTGTCTTTCTACTGATGCCTAGCTACTTTTGAGATCTCTCTTCTTGAGGATCTCTCATGTATCGGTTGCCACTGGTTCCCACTGTGCCTACCTACTGATACCTAGCTCTCATTCGAACCTCTCTCTTTTGGGATCTCTTCCTTACATCAGTCACCAATGGTTGTCACTATGTCTGCCTACTGATGTTTCGCTCATGCTTTATTCTCTCTTTAGAGAATTTTCCTTGTATCGGTCACTAGTGGTTCTCACAATGTTTGCCTATTGATACTTGGTCCGTACTCCAATATCTTCTCAAGAATTTGTCTCTCGCAATGGTCACCAATGGTTCCCACTATGTCTGCCTACTCTCGCTATCCCGTCGAGGCTTTGAATGATGTTTGCTTCTGATTTGACTTCAATCTGCTTGAACACAAACGCAAATTGGAACTAAAACTGAATTTGTGTTCCTCTGAGGCGTGCCGAGCTTTGTTTTCTTTGAGTGCTTGTTTGTTTGCTTTGTTCTTTTCTTTTCTTTTTGCTTGTTGGTTTAGTTCCAATGATCCAAAGATTCTATCTAAGAGGGGTGTCTATTTTTAAGAGCCTCCATCTCGTATTGGATGGCTATGTGTACCTCATCTCTTTTTATATGGATGCTTTGGTGAGGTTGGTTCTTCTCCTTGCCTATTTTGAGTGACTTCTTTTTGCTACAAGTAAAATTGCTAATGCTCATCCTGCTAAGTGAACATAAGGGTCACTATGAGCATTCTTTGGCGAAAGAAGGAACTCTTGTGTGTCTGGTGTGTTTGTTCGCAAGCAACATTCAGGTCATTCTAGCAATTCTGCTTTGATGCTTATGGTAACTTGCTAAATCAGAATGAATAGGTGTTCAGGTCATCCTGGCTTCTTGTGCCTTAATGCTTACATCTCATTCCAAAAAATCTAAGACTTATGTCATATTCATATTCTCATAATTGTAATGTTAGTGAGGATTGTATGACATCTTGCAATCATCCTGTGCTTAAATGAACTCGATGATGATAATATGATGAGTCCAACAACCAAGTCCTAGGGCTTGCATTTTCATTCTAGGCTTGCATTTGAGACGATATCTTGTTACTCTCTTGATTCCTTTCTGTTCATCAAAGGTTCTCATCTTTTGTCTTGGTTTCATCTTGGCTACACAAGTATCTGGTCCTTGCTCTCAATCTTTGAAACATAATCTTTTTGACTAGTACCTGTCATATATTGCGACAATCCTGTATCAGATGATTAGTACCATATACATTACATATCCATTGCATTTTCATTTCATTTGCATTTGCATTCATAAATTCATTTACAGATTCATTTACATGTGCATTCACTATAAGAATAAATCAAATCATACATTACACATATGCATACATTCTATCCATCTATCATTGCTTTTCACATTGCATCATCATAAAAATAACCATGTGCATATTCATCTTCATAAAAATAAAGCATGTGCATTTCATACATTTCTATCTATACATCTAAGCATATAGAAACATCTCATAACACATCAATATCAAAGCAATATAACAACAAGTACGAGGATATCAAACTGTCAATCTCACATATATATCTCAAACAATGTCATGTACAAAAGAGAAGGTGCTACTCGAGCACAGTATCAAAAATGCACTACAATGTACAAGTATATCAAAATGTGCTAGCTAGGTCTTGCACCACCTGGAGGAGGTGGTGGCAATGGTCTCTGAGGAAGAGGCATCACCTGCTATGGAGGTACTTGTTATCGGGGTGCCTGTGGTGCTTGCTGTGGTGGTGCCTGTGGAGGTGCTGGTGGCAGTGCCTGCGGAGCTCCAACATAATTAGCAAAGGGTGGTACCTACTCTGACAGATCTGGAATGACCCTGCAGTAAGCTTCATATTAATAAGCTTCCTGAGCAGCCTCATATCTAGTTTCAATCCTTGATCGTGCCAGCTCCTCCCGTAGCTGCCTGATCTCGATGTCCCTATCAACTACCCAGGTCTCCTCCCTGATGACTTGAGTGTGATAGTCATCCCACTCCCATTGGACCTATCACACCCTCTCACGGCTCTTCTTGAGAGCCTCTTGCAGCTATGGTGTACCTGCTCCTATCAGAATGTCTAGCATATCAGTATCATCATCAGGTGCCTATTGTGATGTATCACCTGTCCACTACCTGGTGGACCTTTGCTGGGCCCCACTGCTCCCAGCTCCTGCATCTAAGCCCATCATCCTAGTAGGGATGCTAGTCTGTCCTGATTGGGGTCTCAACACTCTCTGCTACTGCTGTCCCTACTGTGCAACCTTTTATTGTGCAGGCTACTAAACTGGTAGTTGCTGAGCTAGTGGCTACTGCTACGCAGGCTATTATTGTGCTCCCATACCAACTAGATCCATGAATCTTGGATGTGGACATGCAATCAACTAATCCCTATATGTAGGTGTCACCCCTGCATTGGTGACACTCACCATATAATCCCATTGCACTATTAGAATGTGTGCCTCTATCACACATTGCCCTAGATCTAGTCTCGCATGCCACCCCTTCTTCTCCTCATCAGAGAAGCAGGCATAGGGGCAGTACTCCTGTGATATGTCCTACTACCTACCAAACTAGCATAGGACATGTGTAACAAGGAATCTCTCTATAATGGTAACACTCCATCCAATCAGTGGATGTGATACAAATATATGTGAGAGCTCTCTCTGAGCATCATTCCATGGCTCAGTAGCCACCCAAGGTCTCCAGACTACAGCTGCCATTTCATCCATCTATCCTCTCCACTGCTCCATCTTACCTAGCAGAGGTTGGGTCATCGGGCCTACGTACCTGTAAATATAAGGCTCAAGCTACTGCCGTGTGTCATGAAAAATAGGCCTACAAATGGGGAGATGCTCCCAGGCCCAGATCTGTAAGACAAAGACACCTGCCGCCATCATCCTCGCGCAGTGATATACTATCTCATGCATCTCATGATACATGTGGGCCAGCATGCACTCGCCCCATCCGAAAATGATGGCTAGCCTCTCCAACATCCTCTGCAGCATCGTGCCCTAGTCACACTTTAGACCATGTTAACCTCGATCTGGAACAAGGTAGCAGCTCAGAAACATAGCGAGAACAATGGCAAATGGATGAGCACTGCCGTGCCTGCTGATCAAATCATCCCTGAAGATCATCCTCAAGGCTATTGTACCCTATGGCTGTGTCTCATACTCTACTCAAGCACCATGGACAGGTATCTGCAGAATCCTGTATATGTCCTCGGGAGTCACAATCATCTCCCCCATCGAAAAGTGGAAAGTGTTCATCTCTGAATGGAAACGCTCTACCAATGCACCAAGAAGACCGTGATTTACCCAAATGTCGGGTAGATCATGCAAGAATTCCAAACTGAGTCCCTTAATGTGAGCACTCTCTACATCTATCAGTCTCTGCACTAGGGTGGTAATCACAAGGTGATGCATCCTGAAGGCAACGTCGGGGAAGTCAACCTGCAAAGAAAGTGATGACATTGGATTAGTATCTCAACATGATGGTTTTCAAACACAACGACAGCAAATGCAGCAAGACATCTATCCTAGACATGACTCTGGGATGCTCTACTTGGCTGATTTTATGCTAATTTTGTAAATTTTGACAAAAGAATTCAAACTCTACAGTAGCTTTTTGCGTGAGGAAATTGTTTCCTCATGTGAGATAGGACTTGACCTTGCGTGAACTAGAGAAATCTCGCGCGGGACCAGCTTTCAGCTCATGTGAGCTTCCAGATAGGGCCCACGCGAAGAAGACCTAACTCATGTGAGGAAACTACTTCCTCGCATGAGGGGAGACCTAGGCTGGCACGAGGAAACTACTTCCTCACGTGGGATTGGAAGAACATGACCTAAATCTATGCTAGGTCATCCTGAATTGACCTAAAAAGTGACACAAATTGAAATGTAAGGAGGTTTATCGACTACTTACAGGCGTGTCATACTCAGCTGGCCGAGCATGTCGTCAAGAGCACTCAAATCGATGCATATGCAGTAGAAGACCCTCCATTTCTCTCTCAAAGCTCAAAATTACAAGAAGATGAAGGTGAATAATTAATTTAAATGACCCCTCTAGGCCTTATATAGCTTTTGACCTAATTTTCAAAAGTACTCTGTTTTGCATGAAAATTGCACCCTTGGCTAAATTGACTGCTCTAAATCCATTTTCAAGATCAAAATCAAAATTTGACATCTCTAAATAGCTTGAAATCACATTTTAAATTCTAGGAACCTTTTGGGATTAGATGCTTGTGCAGTCAGCCTTCTGGCGTCATCTTCCTCCCAAATCCTCATCTTTGCATCATGTTCTCTAAGATCTTTTCTCTTTTCATCAAAGTTAACTCTAGACAAATCTAGTCAACCATGGTCAAACTTGGTCAACAAGACCTCTACTTTGCTCTGATTTACTTCTGTAGCTTCTCAAATCTAGTCCAATTGCTTCTTCTCTGCAACCTCTTGTTGTCAATCGTCCTTCTGATATGTCATCGTTCAATTTCATTCCCGAGGGGGCAGGATGATTGCATCATTTGAATCTTGTCAATTCTTGAATCAATCTGATCTGAATCATCAGTTCTCATTGCTAGGGGCATTTTGGTGCCTTGCATGTTGCTATCTGGTCATCTATCTTTAGGTATCTGAGCAATCTAACTCGGATCCTCAAGAATCAAGCTTCATTCTAGAGATGGTTCTCAAAATCTTTTAGGTATTGGGGCAATCTAACCCTAATTCCTAGGAGTCAATCTTCATTCTGGAGATAGCTCTTGAAATCTCTCTTAGATAATTATCTGGGCAAATCTAACTTGGGTCTCAGAGGACTGAGCTTCGTATTGGGGCAATCTAACCCTGATTCTGGAGATAGTCCTAAGTTTGCATCTGAATCTCATTCCGGGCATTGGGGCAGCCTAACCCTGATTCTCGTCTTCTCTCAAGACCATTGTCTTTGCAATCTAACTTAGACTTCAGAAAATCATGCTTTAATCTATTCGGTGTCTTGGCAACCTAACCTACACTTCTGAATTTCTCATCATCTGTCACTTCAGGCTATTATTTGAATCAATGCACTGTTCGTACATCAATTCAAAGAGGGGCAAATGTAATACCCTAAAATTGGCACCTAATAAATTCAATCAATTTTTGTGCATTTTCGTCAATTTTACATCTTCAAAGTCCTAGTTTTGTAGGCAATTTTCTCTCTCCTACCTGACTTAATTTGACTTGATGTCAATTGCAAAAACCTGAGCTTGGAATTAAATTAAACCCACCCCATTTGGCTAATATACATGAAAATGAATTAATAATTACTTGTTATTTTAATGGACACTCCTTTTTGAATTAATAATTCATAATATTCGAAAGGTCACCCCGTGTGGCATTTTCCATTCTTTTAATTAAGTAATTCTTGTCTTTTTGTCTCAAATGGGAATGAAGAGTTAGAAGTTTCAAATCAAGAACCCCTTCATTCTCTTCCCAGGCTTGTTTATTTAATGAACCTTTTTTCTTCATTCAAGGAGAGCAATTTTTGAGAGTAATTAAACTATAGTCTTTTTGTGTCTCAAATTTCATTAATTCAAAGCTTTTTAGTATAATTTTCATTTAGTTTAATATTGCATTTTTCATGATATTTAGTTTGGCTTATTTTCTCATAGCTTAATCTATGTCATATTTTTTTCAAGTACTTTAGAATAATCTGCACTTCATATTTTCTTTACAAGCTATCGAGATTAATATCACATTTTTTTCAAAGCATCTTAGATTAAATTGCACTCATTCTAGTTTAATTTCAGTTTTAGCTTATCATTATAGCTTTTGAAAATCATCCATTGCAGAACCGGTCTTATGGTTGTTGGCTCGCGTTCTGAGAGTAATTAAACACCCCTTCTACATATGAGACAACAGGTCGCTTCACCACGGATTTCGGATTGAGTAATTCATACTCTCTCTCGTAATTCGATCATGTGAGTAATGACCATGTTGTGTGTATAGTTAGATTAGAGGTCCACATTCGACTATATACAAATGCTCCCTTATTTTGTTTGTCTCCTCTATAGCTATTGAATCTCTATCAATATTGATTTCCTTACTCCAGGTGTCAAATATCCTTATTCCAATTGTCAAACAGCTGTAGGTCAATTTGCTGAACCTAATGAGTGAGTATAATGCTATGCGATAAAAAGGTTTTTAACAATCTTCAAATTTTGAGAAACCCACATAGATCAGGTTTGACAGAAAACGTCATCAAACAAAGTTCAAACTTTTACGTCAAATACGTTCAGGTAAGTGATCCTGTTAGCGTCTATCGAGCCATCGGATGCCTAAATTTTATGAACCAAAGTTTCTTTTTTTCTTTTTTAGAAGTGCTTTTTTTTTTCCTAAAATTGAAGTTTGTGATGGTTGGATACGCGTCTCCCGTGATCCCATACTTCAATAACTTTTAAAGATATAATTCCTTATAAATGACAAATTATTAAATGTTTATAGAAAATTTGATAAGATGTCGGAGATTAAGTCATGTCTTGAAATCTGTTGTAGGATCCGACAGTGTGGACATTTCATTTGAGAGAAGTCTTTGTTAGAGATGAAATGAAGTTCATAAATAAAGTAGTTTGTGGGACGATATATAAAAGAGAAGTGATATGGATGTTTTGTTCGCTGATCAGAAAAAGGTTTTCAAAGTACCGACTTGATAAAAGAGGTACATTTTAACATGAACGCATTTTTATAGCTTGTCGGAAATTCAATCAAGTTTGAAAACATTTGCAAGATCCAACAACGTCAACATTTCATTTCGGAGAAAAGTTACTTCAAATAGTACAGAGAGGTGTAGTATCAATTGCTTACCCATAACACTTCAAATCCGTCATTTGTTATCTTATAATACAAGTGATAAGATGAGACAATTACCTATCTTAGAGTCAAAGGTTTCAATAACATTCCATGGAAGTTGATCAGGGATGTCAGGACAAGACTAATAATTGTTGAACTATCTATAAAAATATTTGAAGTGAATAAAAGGCGTAGTGAGAAGAAAAAGATAGGTATCCAATTATAATTCATTTGGGAATATATAGTTTCCTATCAAATTCGAATGTTCTGAATATGGTTAAACAAATAGAGATATCATAATGGATAGCTATAACGTTCTGAGGATTTATTTTGACAAATTAGACTTTCCGAAGAATGCTCTACTTTTGGGACCTTCATAGTATCATGTGCCACAATTAAAAGACTTTTGGGGAGATTGTTAGGATGGTCTAGAAGTTAGAAACAGGAGCTGGTGAAGAATGACACTAAAGAAATCAGTTGATTGCTAGCTCCCAATTAATGTAATTAGCATCACATACAATGCGTCCAATATACTTGATCTGCATATTGTGCCGAAGTAGAAGCACAACCACTGGATCTGGGTAACTAGAATGTAACAAAAGGAAGATAATTTGGATAGAAAAACATGGATAGTAATTAGAACTACTTAAATTTTGGTGTCAACGAATTGCAAACAGGAAACTTACGAGATGTCATAAAGAAAATTTTATTTTTTTCATTTTTTTTTTTAATAATTAACACTTAGTTATTTTAGTATATGGGACATCTTCTTGGCCAATAATCATGTTTGAAATAGAGGTTTTTTTGTTGCATCAACTGAACTATTTGCTTTATTAATTTTCAGGCTAGAAAGTCCTTGTCGTTGCTTCTATGCTTCTAAAAGGCCACAAATATATATATATATATATATATATATATATATATATATATATATATATATATATATATATATTCTGATAAATTTTGTTAGATTTAGTGTTTGGAGCATATGAAACTAAAAGTTATCTAATGACATCATATAACTCCTATCTAGAAATGAGATTTTTGTGTTATTTAGTATAGGACTAGACTTGAAGAAGTACGACAATAGAAATGGTTGAGCAATAATAGCCACCCCTACCACCACTAGTGTGAGTGTCAAGAAACAACTTTAAGCTGAGCCATCATACCCAACCACTTAAATGGTGATTTTCAATGACAACAACCTCTAAACTAGTCAAAAGAACAATATGTTCGAATTTTTCAAGGTAGTTTAAGGAAATTTGGAAATATTTTAGCCACAATAATATTTTAGAAGAAATTTCAAATATTATTTTGATACTTCCAACATGATGGCATTAATATTCTTGATAAGTAGGAGATATTTTCCATAGCAAGTCAAATTGTGATATTGCTATCAGGATTCAACTGTGTAGTTTTTGAGTCAAACTCATTGACCCAAAATAACTCCTTTCAAAATAACTCCTTTCATAGTAGTCACTTTTATTTTTGTAGTCTACATCTTCAAAGGATCAATTCTCTACAATATAAGATCCACCTTTTTGACTATTTTATTTACTTAGGCTATTTTATTGGTGGTGCATTGTTTTTAAAAAATTATGGTTTTACTAAAATTTGTAGATTCTTATAAGTGATAGTATTTAGTTCTTATTTTTTGACCTTCTAAAGGTTCTATTTAAGTCTGTATAGAGACCTTTTCTAGTAAATTTTTTGAAAGGGCATTTTTTTATACTTTTCGATACTAATATTAAATTTTCTTTTAACTATTGTAAGGTAGCACTTTCAACATTATAAAGCCTATTTTGAGTATTTATGGATGCATTTTTTAAAGGGGTAAATATGTTTGGCTTGGAGTTATGAATTGGTGATGCTACAAATAGGGGTACTCATCCCCAAGATAAAACACTTTGTTATACTACTCTTGCGGAATTTGAGTTTTGGTGGCAAGAAGAACAACACCTTTAAACCATTAAACTATGCAAATACTGAATGTATTTATAGAAGCATTGCAATATATTCCACTATCATATTTTCTAGTGATAACTATACTTGTATTAACAATAAAGTGCCCATTATTTTTTTCTAGGATGTTCATTTCACGAGTTACGTACTATGGTAGCTAGATCTTGGATTGTTTTTCATGCTAATGTTAAGAGTGAGTACAAGTCTCTATTAGTATTTGTTTGATTCACTATCACTTTTAAAAATTGAGCATCCTCATTTTCTAGCAATATATAGATACAATATTTCCCTCCTCTTTAAAGGTTCTCTTTGCCTCTCTTTATGGGAGATTATTTGTCACTTATGTTTACTAAATTTTAACTTTGGGAAACAAAATAATTTGATAGAATATGTATACCTCATATTTGATGCACTCCTTTAAATCCCCTACTAATAACTAATTCAAATTTCCCCCTACATTTTTGTATTCTAAGGATAAAGTTTTGAAATATTAATGAATATGGTCATTGGCCACACCTATATTATATTTAACTTGGTAATCTGTTTGAACAAACTATCCATAATATTTTTATCAAAATTGTTATAGTCAGTTCCTCTAAGAAAATAGACCATGTAACACACATGTGTTCTTTTTCTTCTTTTTACATAATCAATGATGACAAATAAACTAAATAGGATACAAGTATAAGGATTTATTTTCAACCTTTCCTTGATAAAGTATCTTATAAATATCAAAGAATTGTTCCATTTCAAAAATCTAATTGGTTATATTTTTACCATCCAACTTTTAGATATCCATCTTAGGTATGAAGTGTAAGGAAGTTAAGTAGTAGAACACCTTCCTACACCAATCCTAAGGGGATAATGATGTTAAAAGTTTCACAAATCTTTTTCACATTTATAGAAATGTAACATGAATAATTTAGATAAAATTCATACTAGGTGACCCCACAATAGTGGGTTACACATATTCGAACTTCATAGGTCACATTTGAAGGAATTTATTAAAAATGGTTGTCTCAAGTCCTCTTAGGTACAAAATATTTTATATAACCTCTCTATTTTTCATTCATACCTAAAATGGAGTCTCCTTCACACCTTCTAAATGCTAAGAAAAAATTACTTTGACTTTAGTTTGTGGTAGATCAAATGAATCCATTTGACAAAACTATCTATCTACTATGGCTCTAGACTCAAAAAAATCTTTCCAATGAATATCATGTTAATATATATTAAGTTTTTTATGAATTTTTATTTTTAGTTATAATAAACATAGATATTTCATCATATCTCAACCTCCATGTTAAAAAGTTATGGAAAATAGTAAATTAGAGAAACAAAATTTTGAAAAATATCTATATAGTAGGTATTTAAGTCTTCTTTCTACCCAAAAAATTGAAATTGGATAAATAAAAAACAAGTCACAAGCTATGAATTGAATGTATGTCAAAATTATAGTTAACTCAACTTAAACCATTAATAAAATATGAAGTATTGAGAATAGAGTCATGAATCCAATTGTAAGAACTAGATATGGATGTTAAAAAACTAAATTTGAAAGAATCAGTTTGATATCTATTTTAGAAAAAAAGTTATGCTCTATGAAGTGAGTGTCACTCTTTAAAACTATTATTTTCATAAACATACTAGTTTTTGTGGTAGATAGAAGAATTTATTCAAATCAATTCCAAAAAAAAAATAGAAAATATATTTAGAATCGAGACAGAAAATCCTAAAAGACTCTAATTTACTTCATCTCCCAATTTGTAATGGTTTAGCTGCAATATGCATCCAAAAGTGAAGTCTTTTTTTTCAAAATATACATTTTAATGTTTGTTTAGGCAAAAAAGTGTAACCCACTATTTTGGGTTCACCCTAGCACAACAAAATAATTTACACAAGGATTTAACCCTTTTAGGCCAACAACCTGATACCCTAATAGTAGTCAAATATATTATTTAGAAATAAATAATAGATTACAATATACTTGTAAAGAAAGCTTCTATCAAATGTATCACCAACTAGAGATCCATAGGTAACTCAAAATCTACAAGATAATTACACAAAAGTTCCATCTCATGCTCCTACTAGATAAAGGAGGTACAATAGAGTCCAAACCTATAAGAATCTTCCTAAGGCAAAGAACGAAAATGCTACTTGATCTAGAAGTTCAATTGATAGCTCACAAGAGAGAAAAATATAATATGATCAATTGACTGATTCAATAATGATCAATAATGAAATAGATACAAAATTAATTAAGTACAATGTAGATGTGTCTGAATATATAGGCAATATATGATAACTAGCAGAGATGCAAATAATAACCTATCAATCACGCTAGGTGTAATCACATATCCACCAAAGCTGGATCATCCTGCATTGTACAACAAAGTATGCAGAACATGTGGGAAAATGAGAGGATGATAATGTGATAAGAGCACTAAAGGTGAATCTCACACCTAAAGAGGTATGAGATGACAATTATCACCGACTAAAGTGGATATTCTCCTAAACCATGTGCTAAAATGAAATGCAAACTCCTAGGTTTCTCAATGAAAACTAATATGAAAAATGTATTATCCTAAGTAAACTTAAGTAACATGTAATTAGTGAATAATTAATTACACCAATAACCCCCTTAAGTGAAACTTAGGGCAATGCACTTAAGCTCACAAGGCTAGATGAAAATGCAATAAGGGTCCTGGCTACTAGGCCATGTTAGGTGCCCATGTACAATATGCCAGTGAAATACAATACAATCTCTTATAAAGTGGAGAAAGAGGGAAAAGCTCATGCAAAAAACCCTCCCCTCAAAAGAGAGATAAGTATAATAATAGAAGATTAGAGAGAAGACCTCATGTGAGGAAAATATCCCCCTCATAAGAGAGAAGAAGAGGAAGAGAGACAAGGTAGCCCCCCCTCAATGTAGAATGAACACCAATGGTAGATGCTCCAGGCTCAATATAGAAACTTCTCTAGGAGTGTAGAACAACATTCCGCCCCTTAGGAAGAAACATGATCAAAGGTGTATGTATGAATCCTCCTATACAATCTGTAGGAAGAAACCTCAAAATTTATGGATTATCTAAAACTTGCTCAAGTGTCCCCATCAATATTGAAAGGTTCCTTCTCCAAATCATGTGTACTAAGCCACTCTTCTGAAAAAGAAAAATCAAGATCAACTAATGATGAATGTAGAATATGTGTCAAATAACCAAGTGTCTCCTTTGAAGATAAAGTGATCTCCTCCAACTGTTGTATCAAAGTATCCACAATCATGTCACCCTCGAAATAATGATCACGTAGAGAATTAAAATGAGGGCCAACATGCTCCCTCACAAAAATTGAAGAAGGAACATCTTCACCAAAGAGAAGATGAATGTTATCAATAGTTTCTCCCAAATCTGAAACATAGGACTCCATAAAAAAACCTACAATGTCTATCAAGTAGTCATTCGATGGAACTATAATTGGAAGACAATAAATATCTTTCTCCACTCAAACACAAGAATCCATGGTTGTGTGAATGCAAGCACAATAAGGAACAACAATAGACGTGAACTCAATAGGAGAAGTAGAACCTACAATGAGAGGTTCTATATTTTTTGGGAGTGGAGGAACATGTGGATCTCCATACATTTCCCAAAGAATAGTCCAAAGCTAGACTAGTTTTTTTTAATCTTCGTAGTCATCAAGGGAATCCATAACATCCATATCCATATTCCAATAGATAACATTAATAACTTTTGTCCAAGAGTCCCCATCATATGGAGAACAAGTAGGTCTGTCCTCATAAAAATATGACAATAGATTATGCTCATTAAGATGAGAAAATATGCAATCACTCCAGTGCTTATAGTTTCCACTTGTCAATATAATTAAACCATCCATGATGCACTTCTCACTTGAAATAATGAGATTATAAAATCAATGCACCCCCCAAAAATGCAATGAATCAAATAACCCCCAACCCCCCCTGGCCAAAAAAAAGGATGATTTTGACACTTTACATATAGTGCATGTATAATTGCCACTTGCCCATGGACCAAACCGGACTTATAATTTTGATGATTACAATAGAGAATATGAAGCTTGTTAGGCCATTTTTCTGTCACAGCAAAAATCTTGGGAAAATGGCCTCCTCCCTGCAAATGTTTTTGTAAAATGTCCTGCCCCATGTTCTTCATGTGTCACCTTGCCCCAGTCCAAATTGCACATGTTGATTTGCAAAATCCTGAAAGTTATTCAAATTTTAAGGTCGGCAGGAAAAAATTTCAAAATTTGCCACAGTGTCGAAAACCCACAGTATTTTTGAAAATCCATGATGTTTTCAGTCTGTGTGAAAGCCCTCATTGTTTTCAACCTGTGCCTTCCAGCTTTTGTGTGCTTGTCCTTTCGATCTATCAAAAATCCTATGTGTTTTCGATCTTTCACCGAAAACCCTATGTGTTTTCAACCTTGCATGTCTTCTTTTCTCCCAGTTCTCCTTGTTCATCTATCTTAAGTGCGCAAGTGCGATGGGTGGTGGGCCCAAGTTTTCAAAATCTCTTCCTGATTGGCTATCGCATGGCCGCATGTCAGACTTTTCTGACATGCGATTATGCGACCGCTTGCCACCTTTCTGCGTGGGTCCTGCCTCTTTTCATTGCTCGGTGTGGTTCAAGTTCGGACACAATCAGTGGTTGCTGCAAGTTCACATGGTGAAGATGCACGAGGTTTATTTCTCATGCTTTTGCAACAACATCCGATCCTCTAAAAGATAAAGCTCATGTCCGATTGGTCCATATGGTGGTGACTTGTCAGACTTGTCAGCGGGGCCCGGTGTCAAAGATAAAAAGATCTATGGTCAGCATGTGATCGCATGGAATATTCTCACCTCATGTGATCATGCACCCACTATTCGATTTGGTGCTGATGGGTGTGTTCACTGTGGGCCTGCTGTCAGAGGTGGTCATGTGGCAGCTTTTGGTTGGCTGTCGCATGATCGCATAGCCCATTCTTTGGCTATGCGATCATGCGACCGGTCGACATGTGTCCCTGGGGCTCGGTGAGAGGTGGTAATGTGGCGTCTGTGGTGGTGACGTGCTGAGTTCTGATTGGTTACCGGTGCGCCTGGTGGTAGGGGGTTTGTGGTGGGACCTGTGTTTGTAGTGCCTGAGTGTATTTGACTTCAGCGATGATTGCTAGCAGTTAGTCGCATGTTCGCATAGCCAAAAACAAGGCTATGCGATCATGCGACTAACAGTTTTTGTAAACCCCTTGTGGTGGTGGTTACAGTGGCTGAGGTTGGTGGGTTGTCGCATGTTCGCATAGCCCATTTCCAGGCTATGCGATCATGTGACAGGGTGCCACGTGTGCTGGGGCCTGTCTGCAGTTGTTTGGTGGTCCCATTGGTAGGTGAGGTTGTGGCGATCTCTGATTGGTTCGTGCTGGCAGGATGTTAAGGTTTGAACATGGGCCCAGGTGGGGCATCTCGATGGTGATGTGCCAACTGGCAAGGTGCGTGTTAGTGGCTTGTCGCATGTTTGCAAGAGCCAGTTTTCAGGTAGGATGCGAACATGGGGTAGAAGCAAAAAGTTGGGTGCCAATTCCGCGGAAGTTCGGGGCTTGAAAATTTGCGCCGCTTGAAACGGGCACCCATTTTTTAAAAACGGGTGCTCATTTTAGGCTCGGACATCCGATCTGAATTTCAAAAAGTGGGTACCCATTTTTCCAGAAACGGGCACCCGTTTTGTTTCAAAACGGGTACCCGTTTCTAAAAAAATTTTAAATTTTTTTTTAAACATATATTTTTAAATTTATGAAACGGGGTGCTCATTTTTTGAATTTAAATAACGGGTGCCCGTTTCTTAAAATATGCACGCGGGAGTTTTCACTCTTCCTCAGTTTTTGGTTTGGGATAGGTTTGGTGAGACCAAGCCTATGTCTTAGCCTCCAAAATTTTGGCTAAGGCATTGGAATAAAAATTTTAAGGCTTACCGTAATTTTTTGAAGCCCTTCTGGATCTATTTTTTTGACAAAACAAAAACCCATTAAAGATCTCACTACCACGATTCTAAAAATATAAATTTCATAATAATATGGTTATTTTTACTATTTTTACATTATTTATTAGTTGATAGTGGTACATAAACGTAAAATAGTGAGACTCACTAAAACTTTAATAACTTTTTAATTTTTAAGTATTTTTAAAAATAAATTATATGTCATCAATCTAGATTCAATTCTTTTGAATTTAAAAAAAAAAAAAAATGAAAAAAAGAAAAATTATATTAAATTATGGTGGCTGTACACGAGAGGTTTGAAAAATAAGCTTTATTGTTAATTAAAAATTAATAAAAAATAATTTACAAAACAAAAAAATAAGAAAAAATATTCTCATCAATATTCTATGTCTTAGGTATCTTCCCTAAAAAGGATTTTTAAAAAATCATTTATTTGTGTCAAAATATGGTGGCCGTACATGGATGTGGTATGGTCCTGAAACAAGCATTTTGAAAAAGTAGTTTTTAAATATGCCTATCAAAATATAATTTATACCATGTGGGTATTAAAATAAATTATATATTTGAAAAGTAGACTCCAAGTACTACAATTTCTATAAGTGAATTTTTTTGAGATTCAATATCTAAGTGCCTCAAATTTTGAGATCAATTCAGATAAATTTTTAAAACAAGGAAAAACACTTCCACTTTTTGCAAAAAATTGGCACCCAGCTTCTTGCAGCCACCCCATGTGACAAACCCTTTTGTGGTAGTGGCAGCGTCGGCAGTTATGAAGAAGGTAGTGGGAAGTGGCATGTCGCATGTTCACATAGCCCACTTTCGGGCTACGCAATCATGCGACAACTGTTTGGCATCGCTGTTGCGGAGTTAGCCCGAGATGTTTGGATGGTTTAAAAGCTGAAGCCCGCGAAGTGCATAGTGACTATTGCTTTTCAAATTTGAATTCTTGCAGAGAGTTTTTGCGGTAGAGGGTACCAAAATTTATGGCTTTGGTGGCATTTTCTGATTGGTTTGGTGGTGCCAGTGGTTGCAAAGTGGTCCAGAGGCCTATTACTTGATTGCAGAGACTTTTGTGTCGTATGAAGGACTATTTTGTGCTCGACAAGCTATTTGCGGGTGGCCAATTTGTACTAGTTTTCATGGTTCTTCCTGGTGTTTTGTACTGATTGTCATGATTGTAAGATCTGTTTGAGATCTCTTTATCCAGGTTGCCTGTGTTTCCTACCCCTGCAGTAAATTTTGATGTTTTTTTTATTGTTTTGGTGGGTGAAGTCTTAACCCTGGTTACCCGTAGCTTCTTGCATCCTACTGTTTGGGATTCCAAGGTAACCAGTGGTATAAAGTGCAGGTTGTTTGATTTTGTAAGGGTTCCTTCTTTTACAAATTTTGGAGGAGAATTGGTTCCAAGTGAGGGGTCCATTTCCTATAGATTTTCTCCTTCTCTCTACATATAGGGTGTTCTTCTTCCATTGCTGGTTCAGAGAATATAGTGCATATTGTAACAGATTTGTCTTATGTGTGAGGATTTAATATATTCTTACTGTTGCTAAGCTATCTCCATTTGAATTCTGAGTCCATTAGTCATACATTAAGGGTGTTTGATTTGTCTGCTCGTATTGCCTATGTGTTTGCAAATGAAGTTGTCTTCACAGAGATAACTGGTTCATGGTTAGTATTCAGGTATGTATGAGCTGAAATATCAAGGATAGGTCATGCTTGTCTTCCAGTGGATGCTGGTTAATGTATTGTCTATTCATAGGTCTCTTCTAAGGGGAGGGTCAAAATCCTTTGATGGATAATAACATGCTTGAATACATATGTGGGTGTTAAGTTGAGGTTTGGTCATGGTGTGTGATTGATGTCAGGCATCAACACATTTAGTATATTGTTTTCTTGTTTCATAGTTGTCCCTTGCAATAAGGTATTTGACTCTGTGGCCCATTAGACAAGGCACTGGTCTATGAGAGACTTAGGGCATCTCAGGGGTCCTTTCAATCCTTTCAAAATCATTTCCATTCAGTCCCACCTTTTCCCTTTCTTGTTGATAGGTGAGGTCTCTGGTTTTCATACTCACTCCATGCAAGTTGGGCTATTGCATGAGATATTGGCTTCATTGAGGTACAGGATACCTAGAAGAGTTTGAGAACCATTCCACAGTCAAGTACCTATAGGCCTGTAGTGTGACACAAGTTTGTATGTGTGTGTAGATGAGGTATACCCACTTGAGTGATGTGGAGCTCAAAGTGTAGAAGGATCTCTCTTTGAAACTTGTCAGTTGGCCCTTTTTCCTATCAGTTTTGGAGTGTTGAGTGAATGTGACACTAGCCCTATCAATCCTAATGCCAAGCTGACCTTTGGGGAAAAAGAACACTAATAAAGCTATAGCATACTCAAGAAGATAAGACACAAGATCACTCAAGTATCTAATCAATTACAAGTGCTAAATAGGCCAAAATAGACCAAATTATGCCAATACCGTGTCCACTCAAAATTTCTCCAAAATGATACTACATCAAGAAAGCAGACAAAAAATCATGCACTTTCAAAAAAGATTGCACTTGAAAATGTGTATGTATGAGCCTGATTGAAGCCTCTGAATTGAAAAAATAGGGATCAAATAGGTACAGTCACCAAAACCTATAATTTCTACAAAATGTATGCACCAAAACTCAAAAAAATGCACCACTAAAAAATTTAGGAAATTCTACCTAAAATAAATAAAAAATTGCACTCAATTTGGAGCCCAAATGACCATGCTATAGCCTCTTAAACTTAGACTGCTAGATCAAAACTACATATGGTGAGGGCTTCTAATTTTTCAAATGTCATTGACATCAAAAAAACATAAGCTTAAATTTGACATCCAAATGGTCATCAAAATAGTGCAAAAGCACCACGAAATGATGGTCAAAAGGCCATCAAAATTAATAGGACAAACCAATGATGTTAACACTGTGTTAAATTTGATGGTTAAATGAGTGTCAATGCAAAAATGAAAATGACCCATGTGATGGTTGGACGACTGCCAATTTTAACATATTAAAACCTATGAAAATGTAAAAAAGAATTAAAATACCAGATTCAACTCCCACGTGTCGAATTGTGATTGGTTGATCTGGCATCCTACATGGTAGATTTCCATTGGGCCATGTGTCTACATTGGCATGTCACTGGTGGGCTCGGGTCAGTTGAGCTGGCCTGCGAGCTTGACGAGTTGAGCTAGGGCCTGATCAATAATAGAATAGAGAGTCATTTCACAATATACATGTGTCATTTTCATGTCTTTTGGTGGTTCAAAAATGGGCCCAAATTTTATGCATGAACCCATCTTGTACCTTCGTCTAGAAGCTACCTTTTGTGCCATATTTCTCCTTAAAAGGTAGCCTTAGAGAGTATGAATCAAGTAATGTAATATTTACAATCAAATTTTTTAGTTTTTAAAATTGATCTAGAGTGTTGGATTGTTGGTTAAAGACACCTGTAAGAAGTAGTGTACTACTACTATATTATAACTTTTTTTTTAATAACACAAAGTACATTAGTTTTGGAGTGTGGGGTTATTTTCTCCTAAAAGGGTTTTCCCAAAAATGTATCATGTGTTTTCTACTATGATTGAAGTGACTTCATCTTTTTCAGAATCTCTTATACTCGCTAGTTGTGATCTATTTTCTCTTGTTTAAATTTAAGAACATTATTCATCTCCTTGTTTGATTTCTTATTATGTTCCAATTTCTTAAAAATACAAATCATTAACTACTATGATAGTTTCTTTGAACATTTTTCTTTCTCGTTTCTTCAATGAACTATGATATGTATGATAGGTGACAATATTTGTACACTTTTACAATTAAAAGAAAAATCTTTTATTTTCCTTTTAATGACTTTTTCCTTTGAAACAACCAATGAAAGTCCGAACAAAAAAAAGGCAAACAACAACATTGAAGATTTTAGTGATCTACATATGAATACAATCCATCCAAAATATCATTCTCTTTTTTATTGAGCCAACATGCAAAACTTTAACATAATAGCATAAATTATGGATACTTTGTCATGAAAAGTGAGTGATATTTTAGAGTAGAATACATGGGTGAGAGACCTACATGAGACTCAACTCTTGCAATTTTATTGAAAATTTTGACTCTGGTGGATTTTTTCTTCAATAGACTTTTGTATCTTCATCTTCTTCATTGCTTCACATAAGACCTTACCCACCAATATCTTCCATGTCCTCTTCTACTAACACTCTAGTTTGTCCTCATGCTAGATTTGATACCATATGAAAGAATTAAGATGAGTAAAATAAAAAGAAAAAAGAACATGTAATTTATATTGCTTGAAAATAAAACATAAAATCTTACAGACATATAGATGAGCTCCATCTCAAACACTATTATATTTAGATTGACACCATTACAAATCTTTGGATCTAGACCCTTAAGAGTGCATACAAAATATGAACTTAAAAATTAGATTGAAAACTGTGAGAGAGAGAGAGAGAGAGAGAGAGAGAGAGAGAGAGAGAGAGAGAGAGAGAGAGAGAGAGAGAGAGAGAGAGAGAGAGAGAGAGAGAGAGAGAGAGAGAGAGAGAGAGGAGAGAGAGGAGAGAGAGAGAGAGAGAGGAGAGAGAGAGAGAGAGAGAGTAAAATATAATAATTTCATAATCACCCACAAACCATGGGAACATTGTAGCTAAAATAGTGACCATGTTGGATAAGCTAATATAAAATATTTTTAAATCCTTGGCAACATCTAGATTAAAGAATTAACTTTAATTTCAAGATTTTGGTTGTGAATGTGGAAGATACAAAACTAAATATACAATTGAATTAGTTGGGATTATAATCTCCAAGATGAAAAACTATATAATAGTTCAACATAGCCAAATTGTACTATCTTTGGAGTGTATTTTATCACTACACCCCTTTTCATTGGTACACTATATTTCATTATTATTTAAACAATGTATGGTTAATGTAAAATTATAGATTAGGCAATGAAAAGGTTTAAATTTGACAAAATAGTAAACATGTGCAGGTACTTGTTAGTCTTTAAAGGTATCAATAGTTTTCCAAGAGCAAGTCGGAGCTCGATTCATTTCTTTCAACAATAAGAAGTTCTTAGTTTATATATGGAGACTCATAAATATATAGGATAACTTAAAGTTTTTTATTATTTTCATTAGAATCTATTTATTGTAGTTTCTTAAAATAAAAATTAAGGTAGAAAGTCAATATATTTATATTACAAAACTAAAGTAGGTATATGGATTGAGAAATTAGAATGGAAAACTCAATCACTAACACCACTGAATTCTCAACTTCATGAAATATTTGTGATCAAGAAATTATGGCTTAGAATGTTATCAATCTTGTGGAAACCTCTATTAATTATTTTAGTTTTCAAATAAAGAAAAGTGAAAAACATTTGAGTAAAGATTAGATATAAATATAAACCTAACATGGAATATCTATAGAACAAAAAAATCACGCCATATTAAAAAATTAAGAATTTTAGTTCTCCACCATCTAGAGTCCCCAGCTTGGACCAAGGTTCTCGATTATTCATAGATAGAGGAAAAAATAAAAATAAACCAAAGACAAATACAATGCAATATTGAGCACTCGAAATTGATGATATTGTTAATTCATGAAAAACATTACATTGCATGTGCTTTTATAGATGTATCTACATGCTCAATTTCAATAGAGATGAGCAGTTCTAAAATAATTAGGTAACTACATCATAATAGAACTTTAAAAAACTCAATAAATGGAGACAAATATTTAAGACATGGATATATTCAAAGAATATGTGGAAGAAAACTTTGGAGATGTGGCACAGAAATGGACTTTATAGTTATCATTCAATTTCAATGGATTGTAAACAACCCTTCGTATTTTAAGCCAACATGGATAACAATTTCAATATTTTGATTTAGCTCTAATTTATTTAATATAATTGAATATTTCGAGAAGGCATGATGTGGGAGAAATCAACTCCTTCCAACACTCCCCCTTAATTTCTACCACAAATGCTAGATAGCATGCAGTAACCTTCATCATAATCACATTGGGATTTTCAAACTACCCTTAACAAATATAATTTTGAAATGGTTTATAGATTACCACAAACTCTACACACAAGTAGTTTTGACTAACCATAAAAGTCAAATACAATTGGTTTTAGATGACCATAAAATTTACATAGACATGGTTTTAGATGACCAAGAACTAACATGATGGGATTTACTAATTCAAAATATATTTTAATACTTTGGGCTTGATTTATGAACTTTTACACATATATTTTTCTTGATTTGGCCATGACTATAGAAACACACCAAATTTTCCATCAATCATATGTCACTCCAATAGCTACAACTATGTCTAATTTTTTTGAGACACAAGTACATTTTAGCTATTTCATCTATGGCTTTCATCCACAAGTAGTAAATTATTTTTAAAATTCATTTGTTTGACTAAGCAGATTAAAATGACTTTTAACAATCTTTTCATCTCAAAAGATAAAGCTTTTAGTTCCTCAAAACAACTAAGAAAAATAATAACTATAGCATTTAGGTGAATTAACTATCTATCTAAATCTACTTGTTAATAGAAAAAAAAATTGAGCTCTTTTCAAATTGAGCTACTCTCCAACACAATTAGCAATCTAAAACATTTCGAATCTAAAACTCGTGCCCGTAGAAAAGGTTTAAAACTTGTGGATTTTATAACTATCTCAATGATAGTACCAAACTTAAAAGAAAAAAATCATACTGTGATTTCTTATTTAGTTGGTCATTTCCTTCAACATGTATTTAATAAAAACCAGTGGCCTTCTTCTAAAAATTCTTACAGTCTACTCATTTCAATCACAAACACATCTATTTGGATAGCCAAACCTTCTTTTATCTAATTATGGAATCTTCAAATAGCTACAAGTTCTTTCTAGGTTTCTTTTATTGCTATTACTAGTTTTTTTCAGAATCTACAACCCCCTTTTGAATCTTTTATGACCCCCTTATTGGTATGGGTCACTTCACCATTTAGAAAATACAATGACCTCCATTCAAATATTTTGATAGCTTTAAGCTCATCATCACTTGAAAATAAAATGGTAGCTTACCTTTGCTTCAAAAAAAATTCAGCACATTTCTATATATCAATAAAAGATTTGTGTTCTTTAGGTCCATGTCTTGAGGCTTGAATTTTTCCAACCACATTCCCTCACATTCACAACTAATTTTGAGATGGTGGGCTCCTTCTAATTGCTACAACATTTCAATTGATTAAATCTTCTTGATAGATATTGCAACCTTGTAATTATGGACCCTCTATGAGGGAATTTGGCACATATTAGCTCTAATTTATTAAATTGATAGATAGAGAGGAAAATGAAAAAAGAAAAGACAACTAAAATTCAATGCTAAGGATTGAAAATGGATTTATTTAATTCATAAAACATATTAAATTTATTGTGCTTTTATAGAGAAGTCCTCATTCTTGATCTCAACTGAGATGAGCAGTTCAAAAATACTTAGGTAACTACATCATAATAGAACTCATGAAAGCTTAACAAATATGAGCAACATATACAAAATATGGAGAGATTCACAACATATGTCAAAGATAGCTTAGGAAATGTGGTAGAAATATGGACTCTATAGTTACAATGAATTGTACTTTAGTTTCAACTAATCATAAACAACCCACCATATTTTAGGAAAATGTAGAAAATAATTATAAAATTCTAACTTTTTAATGAATAGAGGCCTTTTCTATTAATAAAAATATTAAAGTATAATATTCACAAAAAAGAGGCTAGGGGAAAGAGTCACCCCGTGAATAGTCACATGACACCTAGGCTGGAAGCATACAACTATTCATAAAAAAAACATATAAAGAGAGAAACCCTCAAGCTGCGAGGGTAGTAGAAGAAGATGGAGGAGGATCTCTGTAATTAGGATTGCCCCAAACATTGGGCCCTGGGGTCTAGTCAAGAATCGACTAGCCATATTCTTTTTCTTCTTCTTTCTCCAACTCTCCTTCCTCCCACCTAGGAGAAATAGCATGTGTCAAGAAGGGGAATTTATCAGAAGTGGTAGGAGGCCACACATGAACACTGGTCAAAGGCCAAGTAGAAGTAGCAATAGAAGAAATAATAAGGGGAGGCCAACCGACACCCACAACCCTCAGAGGAGGAGGAAAGGCAGAGGGACGGCACCAAGGGCATGGATGACTGGAATGCCAGGTAGAGGAACTCCATCTGCAACAACGGCCCTTGGGCGGCCTGTAGTTAGTACGGAGAGAATCTAGTGGAACCCTAGAAATAGTACAAGGGGCATTGCCTCAGTTCTACAAAAATTCCTATAGATAGGAAACCTTCGAAGCCACCTTGTCTGCTTACACCTAAATCTACATCATGACATTATTACATAAACACGCCTTAGCATAAAGAGAAATATTAATATCCAAAAAGCTGTGAGAAAAAATAACAACATTTTAGTCTTTCCATAATGTAAACAAGATCTCCATCCTGAAAGCATGCCATATCTGGGTATACTGGGAAGGCATTCTGGGGGAGTCACCAAGGAGAACCATATGCTAGGAAAAAGGCTTAGGCCGAAAAGGCAAAAAGAGGTCATGTATCCAGATCCAATATTCATGGGCTCGACAAAAGAACCAAAAAATATGCATAACAGTTTTAGAATGGCCACAAAAAGAGAATTTAGGGTCAGGCACACCCAAATGCCAGAGTGGAGCTCCAAAAGGTAAAACTTGATAAAGAAAACACTAGGCAAAATGAGCAATCTTAGCCTTAGTGATAGTATCCCAAATAGTACGAAAATGCCAGCTCCAAGTTTTCTGGGAGGAAGAAAGATGCTATCTATGATTGAGAGAAGCAATCATGGGTAAATGAGGCACGAGACAAGAATATCCAAGCTTGGGCTTGTAACTAGTGAGTGACGTAGCAAGATACCATTTCCAGTCTTTCCACCAAGGTTTAATTGACCGAATTCCTAATTTATGCAGGACATGGGGTTGAATGGCCGAAACAAGAAAGTCAAAAGTTTGACGATCTGAGCGGATGAGCTGGAACTGAACACGAAGGTCATCCCAAGAGTGAAGACTCATAGTGGCTAAGGAAAATAGGTCTTTGGGAGTTTGAATGTCAGGTTTATGAAAACAAAAAGCACTCATTCCCTAGATTCTGGCTAGAGGAATCCCTTACTAGGCAAACAAAGGGGACCACCAAATATTCTACTGGTTAATAGAAAGACCATCAGGAAAGCTATTCCCAACTCAATGAAGCCAAGGTTTGACATCTTCCCAGGCTCTCCAGATGCTTTTGGCAACAAAATTGCCCTGGATATGAACAAGGCCCTTCATAAATAGAAAGGTTTGAAAGCCAATCCCCTTCTAGGAAGGCTTGTGTAACGAATACCCTGAAGAAATGTAGTGTCAAAGAAAATTTTTTCAGGCCTCATTTCTTGTGAGACACCGCACAATCCATTTCCCACAAAGGGATAGCCCTTGTTTCTGAGTATCAAGTGAACCAAGCCCACCAGAGGCCTTGGAGAGGCAACAAAAATCCTAGGAAACACTGTAAAAACCATCATGATTAATTCCATAAGCCCAAAGGAAATCCCGCAGTAATTTCTCAAGCTTCTTGTAAGAAAATTTTGAGGGAGCCCAGCAAGAAGAATAGTACACATGCATAGCAGCCAAAACCTTTGAGTAGATCTAAAACTTCCCAGTGAGAGAGAGAAGCTTGGTGATCCAATAGGTAAGATTTTTCTCAATTTTGGCTAGAAATACATTCCATAATTTAGTAGGAGTAGCTTGAAAAGAAAAGGAGATGCCCAAAAAGAAGAAAATTTCCCCATGTTGAATCCTAGACCATCCAAACTAAGAAAAATAGGGTAGATCGATGACATTAGACTTCCTGAAACATAATATTTTCTAGCATTAAATGGTGAAACTAGATGTAAGACAAGGTGTCTAAACACTACAAGGATTCCTTGATATTATCTTCATCCTTTTCAAGAGTGAGAAAGGAATCATCTATAAAATGGTCATTGACCAATTGCTAAAAAGAGTCTGGTAAAGTAATTCCCCAAACATGGCCCATAAAAATGGAATGAGCAAGCAAACAACCAAATCCATTGGCAGCCAGAACATACAAGGCAAGAGCTAGAGTGTAGTCTTGTCGAATAGAGCCAAAAATCCCAAAAGTAGAAGACTGTCAGCCATTGATGGTGATGTAGATAGAGGAATCACTAAAAATCATTTGCATAGATTGATGAAATATGGGACCAAAACCAAGAGAATGAAGCATAGCTAAAATAAAAGGCCATTCAATGTGATCATAAGCTTTAGAAAAATTAATTTTGAAATAGAGGGCTTTCTGGTGAGATTTATGAGTGCATTCCATACCTTCCCAAACTGCAATGATATTGTTATGAATAAATCTTGATTTGATAAAGCTAGTTTGTTCTAGCCAAACAATCTGAAGCAGAATGTGATAGAGCTTGAGAGCCAGAGCCTTGGAAATGATCTTGTAAGAGAAATTGACCAAGGTAATAGCCTACCAATTGCAAATATCCTTCAGGTCCTCAACCTTGGGAATGAAAGGCTTCAAGGTAGACCTAGTGAAGGTTAGGACCAATGGAATCCCAAAGGGCTTTATAAAACTCACAAGGAAAGCCATCACATCCAGGGGCTTTATCATTAACCATAGAAAATAGATATTCTCAAAGATCCTGCAAGTTAAGAAATTGATCATAGAAAACATGCTGAGAGGAAGAAACACATTTAGGAACAAAATTAATGGAGCCAGTAAGAGCTTTCTTGCTAGTCAAAGAAGATCCTTGAGTGGTAAAGACTTGTTCATAATGATGAACAAAGGCTTGTAGAATATTAGGAAGCTTTGTGAGGAGACATTGACCTTCTTTAAGCATGGTTATGCCCACATTGGTATTATGAGCACAGAGAGAAGAAAACAATTCTTTAGAAGCTTTCTCTCTAACTTTTAAATAGTGCATTCGAGCTTTGACGTAGGTACCTTTGGCAGCATAATTGTCTACAACTTGCTTCTGATGATGCATCTTGGCAAGGTGAAGTTGCAGGTCCTGACTGAAAGGATCCTAAGCTAAGGCCTCTATGGTAACACACAGAGATTTGATGTTGACATCATAGGATCTACGATGATACTTGGCAAGTTGCCTACCATAAATGCAAAGAAATCATATCGTACGTCGGATGGTATCATTCCACCATTAAATCGAGGCTGGCGAATGTGACGGCTGAAGCTTGAGGTTCCAAACCCGATGAATGTGGGCCACCATGGAAGGGTGGTGAAGGACAGAAGTATTAAAAAACATTGCATACCTGGGAGGTCATACCTTAGCTGTCTACTAGACAATATTAAATTGAATGGGAAAATGATCTGACAAGGTCACATCAACAAGAGGAGTAATCGATAAGGCTTTCTTTTTAGAAAAAGAGAAGAAAGATTGTGTCAAGATCATAGAAGGATCAAGCCTTTTATGAATTATGTCATATGAAGCTTTGAAAATTAGACCGAGTGTGCCAAACCTCATTAGGATAGCGACAACCAACATTAGGATTAAAAAGCCATAATTTATTATGCATATAGTACCAGGCTTCTCTCTCACCAGTTGTCCATCAAAAAATAAAAAAGGCCATTCTTTTCAGAAGCCATTTTGACCATATTAAAATCACCACAAAAATCCAAGTTGGAGGGGGTAGAGAATCCACAAGCCAATGCCAAAGGTTAGATCTCTCAACAACATCATTGGGAGCATAAACATTAACTATGCCAAAAGAATGATTCTCAATAATGAAAGTGGCCCAAACAATTTTCTTCATGGGATCTAAGCCATGACTAACCAAAAAAGAATGCCAACAAGGAGAAAGGAGAGTAAAAACTCCATCTCGACTAGCCTTGTGCTGAGAACAGAGAGAAAGGCTCTTAGGCCAAATAACCTTGCAAGCAGCATTAAGCAAAAAACTAGAAATGTTAACCTCCTAGAGGCATAAAACATCTAGATGACTAATATGATGATGCACATCCCTGGAAAAATACTTTCTAGGTAGGTTTGTCACACCTCAAACATTCCATGAGATGTACTTCTTGGAAGAATAGTGTCATCCATACCATCACCATCCCCAAGGGAAGCAAAACTATTTGACAAATAAGTTATAGTGAACTCATTCCCAGAAGACTCCATGGAAATATTCCTTGTTTCTCTTGCATGCCCTCAAACCCATTCTCAGCACACCTAGGAGGGCTGCGAGAATGATGAAAAGGAGCAGGAGAGGAAATTATAGTGGCTGCCTGAGGTGCACGGACTAAAGGAGCGTTAATACTGGAGTCAAAAACTTCCTTCCCTGGTGAGGTAGGGTTTGAAATCAGAGTAACCTTTTCAGCATGAACCTCAACAGCTGGAGGTGGCAGTTGAGACATGGAAGCCAAATCCATAGGCTAGGCTTGCTTATTCTGGCGATTGACTATAATCCAATCATCCTTCTTGATTTCTTCTTTTTTTCTAGCATCGGTTGGATGAGAACTCAAATCCTTGGGACGAGACTTGGTACAAGGTACTACCAAAGGGAAATCCTTAATCTTGTGCTCTGCAAATTGACAATGATAACATGTGTTGGGAAGGTTGAGATAAAGAACCTTCTGAGTGAAGGTGGTCTCACCAACTTGAATCTCAATGGACTCTTTAAGGTCCCTATAAAGATCGACCTCAATACAGAGCTACTTTTGAGGCAAAGGATTGAGAAAATGGTCATGCTCACTACAAATAACTCTACCTAGCATTTGTGCAATGGCATGCATGAAAGGCCAATAGGATAGAGGGAGACCAGGAAACTCAACCCACACATGAACTTTCAGTTTCTTGTCGTCAGAGATAGAGAAGTCTAGAGACTACTACTGAAAAACTAAAAGGGAAGCCCTATGATTCCAGGGTGCATTGGTAAATATGGCATCCACATGGGAGGGATTAGAAAAACAAAATAGAAAAAATCCCTTGGTGAGACTCTGAATGCCATCGAGGAAGATTCCATGAGGAGTCCAAGCTTTCACAACCCAGTCCTTAATAACATTTTCAGGGGGGTTGCCACCCATAAAATAGCCAATAAGGATATGCATTTCAAGCCAAGTAAAGGCATCATCAAACTCATGTATAGGAAAAAAAATATTAGGCTGAGACATACCTCGTGAAACACTTTGGGAACAAACTTGTGAGGTCGCTTGCTTGGAGGCACAATTGCTATCCACAACCACACCAGCACTAGCATCAACTGCTAGGTGAATGGTGGCCAGAGCCATAAATACCAAGTGATTTCCTGCAATAATTGTAGAGTGAAAGGAAAAAAGGATGCAAAGAGGAAACGCAATACTAAACCCTAGCACAGCATAGACCAAACTCTTTTGATTACCTACATATCACAAAAAAACAATAATATGGCTGCATATGCGGAGAATAGATTATGTGGGAGAAATTAACTCTTTCCAAGAATTATACCATCAAATAGAACTTCAACCAATCTATTGCTCTTCCGAGGTTTTTTAAATCCAACGCCTAATTAATAAAAAACATATAACTAAAACAATTGATAAATTCAAACAATTGGATGAGGTAAGAAATATTTGATTGAAATAAAATGAAACCTTGACCACCTTACAATATTTCAATGTGATTCACTCTATTCATCTAACAATGCTATGTAAGGAAGTTTCGGGTTTAGGTATACATCATGAATCCTTCAAACTCCTAATATTTTTGTGTTTCACTTGTTAAACCCTTGGGAAATCCAAAAGAAAATAGATGATATGGGAATGGTTTGTTGATGATTGTTGAGTTTAAATAGAATCTTACATGGTACCTAGTTGATAGGATTTCATCTAAAAACAATAACAAAAAAATGTTTGTAAGCATGAATGGTTGGTTGGATTTTTATTAAAATAAAATATTATTTTATAAAATCTAAAAACAAAAATAGAATCTAATTTTTTCTTTAATTAATCCAATAGTTTAATTTTTATTTAAATTTATATTTTGATGGTGTCAAATCAACAAGATTATTTCTTCTTTACTAATTTAAGAATGTACCTAAATTTGAGTTTTATTTTGTTATCTTAAATTTTATTAGAAAAATAAAAAATAAATATATTTTTTTTAATTGTAAAGAAATTAAAAGTCTTAAAAAATCTATAAATCTTAATTAAATATCCATGCTAACTAAGTTTTTTTCATAAATTTTTAATATTGACTTTGTAAGATTGATTTAAATTTAAATTTTGTAAAAAACCAATTTATTAAAAAAAAGTTAATGCTTTCTCAATAAGAAAGTACCAATAGCAAACCCATCTATAATTTCAATATAGAACAATTTAAAATAGTAATATTAAAAATATATTTTTTAGATTTTGTCAGTTGTAGGGTATCTAAGGGCATGGCTAAATAGTTTTCTTAGATTTATATTAATATTAATTTATGTAGTGAAAATTTAATGAGAGAACATTAAAAACATCCATCCATCAAAATCTAAATCATATCAAGGAGAGTTAAAAAAAATCTAAATCCTTCCATAATAAGATTTACGTTTCTTATGGTTGAATAGATGTCTATTTTTCCATGTCTTATGCTTGAAATTTAGGGATTTTTGTCCTCTTATGAAGAATGTTGTAAGTAAAATATTACAAAATAAGCATCATTTTTCTTCTATTTCTTTTCTAGTAGAATATAAAAAATAGCTAATTAATAAGTGGAAAAAAAATCCTAAGCTCGTGTGGCAATTTCTAGTCCCACCCCACTTTCACCTGATGTGGTCTAAAAATTAGGGGGTTCCTATTTTTTTTAGAAGATTCTAAATAATCATGTAGAATAATTTTTCTTGTTCCATGGAACCTACCACTATATGAGCATATATCTAGAACTCTCTCTCATGGGGACACTACACTTATTTGCAATTATTAAACAATAATTGCTCCACTAATATAGAGAAAGATTATAAATTGTCCTTTTTCTATAATTTTAATTTTCCCTAAGAACACACTACCTACTTAAATTTAGAAACCTCGCTTAAGAAGCTATATGAGAAAAAAAAGTATTTCAAGTTGAAAGGTATTTTAAGTGTATGACTCCCACATGATAAAAGATGAGGCCAGGACTAGGTTTAGCCTAATACTCATGCTTCCATATTAGTGACTCAATGGACCAAAAAATCCTCCATAACAAAAAAATTCCAATTTTGTAAATAGTTTCATTTCTAAACTATTACTTTTTCAAATTCTATTTTGTTTAATCTTTAATCAATATGAGAAAGTAAGTTGAAGTCATAGACATTATTTTACATTGTCAACTTTAGAAGTTTCTAAGTAGTTGAGCACAAGATCTTTATAGCTAAAGTATATAAATTAATTTATCAAACAAATATAATAAGTAAATTATGATTTGTAATTGCTTAAACTATTATAATCTTATAAATAATCTTTAGAGTGTTGGTAATCCTCCCAGGGGAGAGGGATATGTAGTCCCAAGGGCTAACTTCATCAACATGTTTAAAGATTGCACCAAAAATTAATCTAAAAATCCCTACTAGTTGAACTTAAAAATATCATTTGTTATTAGTAGAATATTATATTTCTATATAAAATGTAACTAACTTTGATCATAACCCCCTCCTCATCTTCTGGTTTGACTCTCCTAGGATTGGCCCAGCCCCTTTCAGATTTGAGATTATGTGGTGCTCCCACCCCTCGTTTAGGGACCAAGTGAAATCTTGGTGGGCCACCTCTATTAAGGGTACTGCTATGTTCAAGATTTCTTAGAAATTGGAAATCATCAGGATAGAGGTTAAAGGATGGAGAAAACATAATTTTGGTGTCTTCTATAAGGAGAAGAAAGAGCTTACGGGGACCTTGGAATCCCTCCAAGCCCAGCTTGCCGCTGGGAACATCAACCCCCAGCTTCAAATGGAGGAAGAAGAGGCAAGAAACAAGTGGTAGGAAGCATTGAAAAGAGAATAAATCTACCGGAAACAAAGATCTAGGATCGAGTGGCTTACTAAAGGAGACATAAATATGACCTTCTTTCATAGATCAGCTAGCAATCACAAAAGAAAAAATACCATTAACATAATTAGGGATGATAGAGGGAATGAAGTTACTAAGAAGGAAAAAATTAACCAAGTTGCGGCCAATTACTTTAGGTGATTATACTCTAATGCTGGACACATGTGTTGGCATTAAGCAGAATTGCCACTAGTGACAACACTTATTTGCGTTCTCAGTGCAAACCGAGCAGACAGTGCAAACCGAGCAGACAGTGCAAATCGAACAGGACAGTGTAAACCGAGTAACATCATGTCTACCGAGTCACCAGTATTTACCGAGTTCAAAACCTACTGAGTGATCAGTATGAACCGTGCCTTCACTTCTACCGAGTGCATGACGATGCTGAGTAATGCAGTGGATGCCGAGTATCAGAAAGTCACCGAGTCAGTTTGCAGGAACCGTGTAACCATACTTGGGCCGGCTTAGTAGCACTTATGTTTATTTGTCAAGCCGACTTTGTAATTATAATTGTAATTAATTGTTTAAGACTTGTATATAAACAATGTTGTAAAAATGTCAAGATGTATAAAAGAAGTATATATGTGAAAGAGAAAGAAAGGCAGAGATAAGCGAATTACAGAAGGCTTCAGCAGTATAAGGAATAGCAAAGACAAATTCATCACAGAAGGTGATCAGTACATCAGCGAATCTCAATCAGCAATCCAGTTGCAAAGCAAGAGATCTACTATTTTATCCTAACAGGTGAATCAGTACTAAATCCTTTAACCAGGTAGACTTAACAGTCTTTTGTAAAATCTCTTTACCGAGTGCATACTTCATTGTATGTTTGTAAATCCTTTAACAGGGTGGATTTAGCAATCCTTATTGCTCCTAACAGGGCAGATCATCAGAAGTGATCAAATTGTAAGCCTTAACCGGCCAACTTTATTCTGCAGTATTAAAGCTTTGTGGGTTTCATCCCCACCCCAGTTTTACTTTCTTTTGGAAGGTTTCTGGGTAACCAAATCTATGTGTCATTATTGTGAATGCTTTTAAATTTCATGCTTTCTGTATGCAAAGGTTAAAAGTAAATTACATGTTAAAATTGAAAGAAAATTTGGAGTTACTGATTCACCCCTCCCCTCTCAGTAACTCGGTTAATTCCTGAATATTTCCAACAATTGGTATCAGAGCAACATTGGTTCTCAAGATAAAGCTTAACTAGCTTGAGCAAAGATCCAGGACAATGGAGGTATTCAAACTAAACAAGGTGATTGAAAATGAAAAGCTAGATCTGGAAATGGCCATAGCTAAACTCAAAGAAGCAAAAGAACATCTTTCCCAATCCCTAAGAAGAAGGAAGGAACTTGCAAATCAGATGAATGATCAGAATTACATTGAAGAAAAGATTGAAGATCTTTTTCCCTCAAATAACTCAGATGAAGCAAACAATGCTGTCAAAGAACTCCTAGAAAAGAATGGGTCTCTGCAGGAAGAAGTGAGAAAATTGAAAAGAGAACAAGAGCTACACTCTACAAGATTCTGTGAGATCTTGGAACAAAGAAACAAGTTGAAAGATGAATTAGATAGAAGAAACATTAAAGTCCAAAATAAAACCCTTCAGCTAGAAAACCTAATTGATCAGATCTCTCATACAAATGAGGAAATTCTGAATCTAAGATCAGAAATAGAAAGCACAAGAAAAGAACTAAGATCTGAAAAGGAAATCAATCTAAGATTGGTTGATGACCTAAACGTTGAAAAACAAATCAATGAAGGAATGCTGAAAAGCCAAGAAGACTTGAATCAGCTGTATGAGCGAAATCTTCATAGGCAAAAAGGAAAAGCAGGACTTGGATACAAAGGAGAAGGCGAATCCTCTAAGCAAGGTACTCAAAGAAATCAAAAACCTACTTGTAATCATTGTGGTAAAATAAGACATACTTCAAATAAATGTTGGAACAATGAAAACGCAGAATTCAATGGAAAATGTTACAGCTGCAATCAACCTGGTCACAAAGCAAATGAATGCAGGGAAAAACCTAGATTTAGAGGTAATTGTCACAAGTGCAACAAACAAGGTCACAAGGCATCCGAGTGTAGATCCAAGACATTTAATCCAGTAGAACAAATTATGAAAGCAATGTTTGGATGGGACTACAACACCTGGTGTAGATGTCATTACTGTGGAGAATATGGACACATTGGCATGAATTGCATAAAACATCATCTAAGGAAAAGAGATACTACCGTAAGATGCTTCAAATGCACTAAACTCGATCACATAGCCAGAAACTGCATGAATGCTAGTGAAGTTGAAGATGGAAAGAAGAATGAAGCAACTAAGGTCAGGAAACAGGTGAGACAAAAATGGATTCCTAAAGCTACCGAGCAATCCAGTCCAAGTAATGGAATGGATGGCTCTACCGACTCAAACTAAATTTCCAAGAAAGCACTAGAACTGTATTCTCATAGACCAATTTCAAGCAGTTCCAGAACTGAAATTAAAAGAAAGATCTAAATCAGCATGCAAGATGTAGGGAGGTCAGTATCAGTCTTCACCGAGCAAGGTCGGTATCAGTCTTCACCGAGCAAGGTCGGTATCAGTCTTCACCGAGCAAGGTCGGCATCAGTCTTCACCGAGCGAGGTCGGAGCAATATGAATTCTCAAGTTCACCGAGTTGCGAAGTCTTTACAGAGCAATTAATTCTTAGTGGGTGACAGTCTGTCAGAATTCATACCCTAATTTGTACTAAGCATTAATGACAGAGTTGTAAACAAAAAGCAAGTAATCGAACTCATTCTTCACCGCGAACCTTTAGCACTTTGAGAGCAGAAAATTTCAAGAGCAACCCAGCAATTCAATACTTTTGCGAAAGGAATTTTCTATGAGCTATTATGGCATCATCCAGCACTTCAGCGAAGAAAGGATCTGATATGTTAGTCCAAGGGGAATGGAAAGCACCAGATTTCAAGATCGTGCCCGCAATTGCAGCAGCCCTAGATCCGAACGGAGCTCAATCTCAGATTCCTCCTAAGGTACTGCTTATTAACGATATCCACAATCATTTTAACTGTTCAATTCATGAAATGGGGAACCTAGAACTAGATATTGTGCGTGAAGAACTGTGTGTGGATGGTATTCTGAAACCTGAGCACAAACATCTGGAAGATAAAGGTTTAGTTCACATTGCACATCTACCTCGAAACTTTCAAGATAAATGGGTTAGATATATTCTCAGCCGTGTACATGATGGCAAGATTTGGCTTGAGCAACCTATTGAGATCACAAAAAGGATGATTCAACAAGTCACCGGTCTTCCCATGTTGAACAAAGCAAAAACTACCAAAACCCTAGGTCGGACGGAACTAGAGAAGAAAACCCTAGCCGAGTGGGACGGTAGAGGCATGAAAGTTAGCAGCATTACCGATGCGGAACTGAAGTTTGGTACACACATTATTGCCCATAAGATTTACAGTTCTAGTCGACAGAACAGTGTCTCCTGTGAAGCTATTGACCTAGCATACAAAGTGGTCAAGAATAACTTAACATTTGACCTAGCAGACTTATTGTTAAAGCAGTTTAAGAAAAACATGGAAAGCATTAAAACTTCCAAAAACAATCCATCTAAGTTTGGATCCTTGTTGGTCTGTTTATTCTTCTATGTTCTAAAATTCTTCCCTTCTAAAGGAAAAGTTGTATGGAGAAAAGATGTGCCAGTCCTCTATGAAATAAATGAATACATCTTAGAAATGGGTGAAAATTTTGAAAGCATCATGGATAATTATTTTGAGTCTTTCAAAGAGAAAATGAATGACAGATTCCGGATTCCACAGAAGTTGGTGGAAGATTACAAAGATGACATTTGTTTTATGGTGGATTGTGATAATATATATATTCAAGCAGTTAAACCGAGGACTGTATATGTAAAACCTCTTCCTTATGAGGTAAATATTGATGAAACCAAGAATATCATTGAAGCTCTTCTTAATCAGCCTGTCAATCCTAAAGCTCCATATTTTGGAACATATGATGAAGCTAAGGTGAGAATTGAACTAAGCATAAAGCTTCCACAGGCGGTAAACAAAGGAAAGAAGAGGATAGCCAAAATGCAAATGATAACCGAGGACAAAGAAGAAAAAGATGAAGAAGAAGAGGAAAAGGATGAGAAAATAGAGGAACCAGAACCTGTAAAGAAGAAAGGAAAGGTTTTCATCACTAAGGCACCTAAGCCTCCTACTGCTATATTTACAAGGAGAAATACAAGAGGCAAGGCAGACAAGGCAGACAAGGCAGATAAAGACATAGTATTCAAAAGGCCTCCTCTAAACCTTCAAGAAAAGCTCAAACTCTTTAGAGACGGATCAGGATCTGGAGTAAGTAACATAAAATCCTTAAAATATGAAACCAGATCGGAAACAGAACAGAAGGAAATAGAAGATGCTGTTATTGAAAAGATGGGACAGTGGAAATACTCTCCTGAAGAAATAGCCCCACAGGTTCCAGCAGTTCTATTAAATCCAATAAAAATGAGATGGAGCAATGCAAAGTAAACTGTGATAGACATATTTGATCAAACCCTGAGACAGTTGATGCCGAGCTTGAAAAATGATGAAGTAAAGAAAGCATTAAAAGAAAATGAAAATAAGATGACATTGAAGTTCAACACTTGTTTGATTTTGATCAACAATATTGAATCGGTTGTGAAGGCTCCAAATGCTACATGGAAGAACATATACCACCTTCACCAACCAAGTATTGAAACAGTAATAATAAAAGATATTGAAGATGACAGTGATGAACAAGAAGAAGACACTGAGGTAGATGATACTGTGAGGATAGCAGCAGAAGTCATTGCATCCCTTCCTACCTCTCCAGTAAAAGTTTCTATATCCAGCCCGGAGACACCTTCAAGCATGGTTGTGACAACTTCCACATTTGTCCAATGATCCATAGCAACAACAGAAGCAGCTACCATTTCTTCTACCGAGTTGCAGTCTCCCGCATCATCAAGTTTTCCAGCAGTAAGTTTTCCAATTTTTGAATCTTCAAGTGTAAATATTTTAAGCTCTCCAGTAGAAAGTATACCAGTATCTATAGCCAGCCCTACTTTATCTACTGTCACTACTACCAAAGCATTAAGTTCAGATAAGCCTAAGGCTCTACCAAGTATAAAATTTTTGGGTAAGAATGTAGTAGAGGATATAGACCTAGATGAAGAGATAGAGATTCCTACATTAGATTTTGCAAATCTATCAGCGGACCAAATGCAAAATATAGGTGAGATCCTCCAAAGGAAAGCAAAACAAAAGAAGCTTAAAGAGGAGAGAGACAAGGAATATCAAATCATCAAGGATGCTAAGGACATTTTGTCTAATGCATTAGGCATTAAAGTAGACTCCTCCCAAGATGTTTTGTTACAATTAGCAGAAGCAGTTGATAAATACAATGAGGATTCATCTGGGATAGAAAAATTAGTTGAAAGAGCCGAGAAGAGATTCAACAATAAAGTGCTTGAGCACATTGCTCAGCACATAGCTATTAACCAAGTAGAATTGTCTTTAGTTTTGTCTAACATTGAATCTATCTATTCGAATGCGACCTCTCTTTTGGCCAGACTGTGCAACATTGCCGAGTTCACAAAGGATGTTAAGGATAAAATGAATAAAATGGATGAGGACATGAAGATTAGCATACAAAAGCTGCAACTTGAACCAAGTTCAAGCTCTGCTCATCACATGAAAATTTCACACCTATCAAATATGCAGTCTGATCTACTGAAAGAAGACACAAGGATCCGGTCCACACTGCTAGACATCCAACACATGATCCTTCCCATCATGAATACAATGTATAAGCACATTAAACATTCCAAAACATTGATTCATGACAATCAGTTCTCTATAGCAGATCACATGATTGAACTCTCTGCAGAAGTCCAAATTGCTATACAAACATGTAAGATCCTGCAAGAAAGTTGGGACAGAACCCTGGCACTAATAATGAAGGTACATTCTGATTTTCTATCAAATTTTGGATTCTCTCTGTAAATAACTTGTATATGCACCTTTGGCATTATCGTCAAAAAGGGGGAGATATGTATAGAAGGAGAGATATGTATAGAAGAAGATTTGTATAAGAAACAGTGAGCACATTGAAAGGGGGAGACAACGTATAAAGCCCTATAACAAAGACAAATTTTGAAAAATCAAAATAAAACTCAGCATGATTCGTGTATATAAGTTTTGGCCAATAAGTGTTTTTTTCACTAATGCCAAAGGGGGAGATTGTTGGCATTAAGCAGAATTTCCACTAGTGACAACACTTATTTGCGTTCTCAGTGCAAATCGAGCAGACAGTGCAAACCGAGCAGACAGTGCAAACTGAGCAGACAGTGCAAACCGAGCAAGTTAGTACAAACCGAACAGGACAGTGTAAACCGAGTAACATCATGTCTACCGAGTCACCAGTATTTACCGAGTTCAAAACCTACCGAGTGATCAGTATGAACCGTGCCTTCACTTCTACCGAGTGCATGACGATGCCGAGTAATGCAGTGGACTCCGAGTATCAGAAAGTCACCGAGTCAGTTTGCAAGAACCGTGTAACCATACTTGGGCTGACTTAGTAGCACTTATGTTTATTTTTCAAGCCGACTTTGTAATTATAATTGTAATTAATTGTTTAAGACTTGTATATAAACAATGTTGTAAAAATGTCAAGATGTATAAAAGAAGTATATATGTGAAAGAGAAAGAAAGGCAGAGATAAGCGAATTATAGAAGGCTTCAGCAGTATAAGGAACAGTAAAGACAAATTCATCACAGAAGGTGATCAGTACATCAGCGAATCTCAATCAGCAATCCAGTTGCAAAGCAAGAGATCTACTATTTCATCCTAACAGGTGAATCAGTACTAAATCCTTTAACCGGGTAGACTTAACAGTCTTTTGTAAAATCTCTTTACCGAGTGCATACTTCATTGTATGTTTGTAAATCCTTTAACAGGGTGGATTTAGCAATCCTTATTGCTCCTAACAGGGCAGATCATCAGAAGTGATCAAATTGTAAACCTTAACCGGCCAACTTTATTCTGCAGTATTAAAGCTTTGTGGGTTTCATCCCCACCCCAGTTTTACTTTCTTTTGGAAGGTTTCTGGGTAACCAAATCTATGTGTCATTATTGTGAATGCTTTTAAATTTCATGCTTTCTGTATGCAAAGGTTAAAAGTAAATTACATGTTAAAATTGAAAGAAAATTTGGAGTTACTGATTCACCCCTCCCCTCTCAGTAACTCGGTTAATTCCTGAATATTTCCAACAACATGTGCCCGGTCAACATGCATAATTAGCTCCTCGAACACATCCAATGTGTTATTACTCACAGTGACAATGATCACCTCACGGGGCATGTTTCTCATGAGGAAGTCAAAGCAGCTATCTTTGCTATGGGTGCCTATAAAGAACTAGGACCTAATGGTTTCCCCCCAGCCATTTTTGAATAATATTGGGATATTGTTGGTCTAGAAGTTTCCCGTGCTGCCAGAGACTTATTCTGAATGGGGAAACTACCAAAGCACCATAACAAGAAATATATTGTGTTGGTCCTTAAGAATGACAACCCTACCTCTATGTTGGACTTCAGGCCTATCAGTCTATAACATGTTCTATAAGATCCACAATAAGATCTTGGTCAATAGACTGAAGCCCCTCCTGGACAAACTGATCAGCCTCACTTAGACAGGTTTTGTTCTGGAAGGGTGGATCCTAGATGCGGCCATATCCACACATGAAATTATCCACTCCATGGATAGGAGCAAAGCACTAGGTATGGAATTCAAACTTGATATCTCTAAGGCTTATGATAAGGTTAATTGGTCCTTCAAAAAATTCTTAGTAGAATGGGCTTTAATAATAAGGTTATGCACATCAATCAAGAATGTACGCAAACTGTTAGTTTCTCTATGTTGGTCAATGTCTCCCCGGGTGACTTCTTTCAACCTGAAAAAGGTTTGAGGCAGGGTGACCCCCTCTCCCCCTGTTTATTCATTATGGTGGTTGAAGTCCTCAGTAGGAATCTGACTATTCGCTCTTCCATGGGAAGAATAAAAGGAGTCAAACCAGCATCCACTCTACAACAAACTATTCTGGAACAATTTTTGGATGATACTTTCCTCTTTGGGTACTCATCTGTGATTGGAACTAGACAGTGGAAGAACCTGTTGGAGAATTATGCTATGGCTTCGGGACAGTGCATCAACTACCAAAAAAGAAGACTTTTCTTCTTCAACACCCCAATTGAGACCCAAACTAAAATGCTTCAAATCATGAGCTATCAGTCGGCTTCGCTCCCCTCTACCTACCTAGGCCTCCCTCTCACTATAAAAGAGGTCTCTAAAGAATTTTGGAAAGCCATCCTGGAAAGAACTTAGCAAAAACTTGCTCACTGGAAAGGGAAGATTCTGAGCAGTGCTGGTAAACTCCAGCTAGTGGCATCTACCCTCCAGAGGATACCTATTTACTTTCTATCCCTCTTCAAGATCAAAAGCAACATGGCTGATAGGTTGGAAAAGATACAAAGAAATTTTCTGTGGACTGGCTCTCAAGAGAAGAAGAGGATGTCCTTGGTCAATTGAGAAATGCTTTGCCTTCTTAAAAGATTAGGCAGTCTGGGTCTTAGGCGAATTGGCATGTTGAACAAGGCCCTCACCATGAAAGTGGCTTGGAAGCTCATTGAAAGGAAATCAAATTGGTGTAAAATTATTAAAGCTAAGTACCTTCAAGGGCACCCTTATGGGACGATGTACCAGGATGGTGACCTTCCCAATGGATCCAAACTTTGGGAAAATATCTACAAATGTAAAACCATGCTTTCTAAGGGTGTCTTCTTGCAACTTCGGGATGGAAGATCTATCTGATTCTGGCATGACTTGTGGATCTAGAATTGCACTACCCTTGGTGGATAGTTTGGCCCCCTCATGAGCTACCTCAGGCCTATCCTTGGTAACAAAAGCTACAACTACATGTCTAGAGGGAGATGGAAAGATATAGCTCTTTTGGTCAGGGATAGACCTGAATTAGAACATTTGGCTAAGGAGCTTATGGAAATATTGGGAATGTTAGAATTCCTGGAATTTCTTGCCATGATTCTATCATTTGGGCCCCCACCCAAGTGGGATCCTTCTCGGTCAAGACTGCTTACAACTTGCTTCTGAAGGAGGAGAATAACCCTAGAGATTTGAAAAATGTGTGGATCCCACACATTACTCTGAAAATATACTTCTTCTGGTGCATGCTTATGCATGGTAAAGTTATAACTCAAGAAAAGATCATAAGAAGAGGGTTCTCCCTGGCCAATAGATGTGTCCTCTGCAAGAAGGAGGAGGAAACTGTGAACCACCTATTCATACACTGTGAATACTATGCTAGTATCTGGTAGGGAGTTATTAGAAAATTGGGGATCCCCTTGGTCCTTGGAGATGATGTCCACCAGTTCATTGGTTGGCAATCCCCCTCTAATCACGCTCTCCTCCAACTACTATGGCATCGACTTCCCCCATACATTTTCCAGACTATCTAGAAAGAAAGGAACAACATGATCTTTAGGGAGACTGACTCCCCACCTGAGGCCTCTCTCCCTCTGGGAACCAAACTCCTATGTGAGAATGATGGCTTGGCTAATTGGAAACTCCCCTCTGCACCCCCGTCTGCCGAGGAGATCAAAATAGTTGATAATTGGAGTTCATTGTCTGGCTTCCCTAGGTTTGACAACTCCAGATTGATGGCCCAGAATGCTATTTGGTGGGTTGCCCCGTCTGTTGGCTGGATCAAATTAAACTTTGATGGGGCGGCGAACAATCTTACCTAGAGCGGGAGTGGAGTGCTAAGAGACCACAATAGCTCTTTCCTTTTGGCTTATGCTGGGCCGCTTAAAAATAGTACTGCTAATCAAGCTGAAGGAATGACTCTTCTATGGGGCATAAAATTTGTCATCTCAAAGAATATCTGACTACCTTGATGTCAAAGTGTTTGGGCGGGAGATCTTAACTCCTGCTGGTGCCATGGTGATTCTATTTTGGTTCCGGCCTTTAGGCCTCAGGTTTTATTTTATGGTTTTCTATTTTATGGTTAAGTTTTTAAGACTTTAGATTAGCTCTGCGTGGCAGTTTACTAGTGATATGTTCTATACTTTTTGGTTAAGATACTCTGGTTCGTTCTTTTTGATTAGGACCTTTAAGTTTGTTTTTGATAGAGACAGACTGGACACTAATTTTCTACTGATTATCTTCTTTGTGACTAGTGCTATTAATGTGCTCCTAGTCTTTTTGTTCCTCGAGCCAGCACCCTCTTGCTGCTTTTATCTATCAAAAACATATATGCAACTTAAATGGACTAAATATCTATTAGCAATCATAAATATTTGTATATCCAACATAAAGGAAAAATACTTGAACACAAAAAAAAAATTGTTGTTATAAAAATAATATATTATTATATAAAATGCAACTTATATCTAACAAAAAGGGACCAATAGTTTTTGAAAAACAAAGCACGCTTTGCAGAACTTGAAACCAAACACAAAAGAGAATTAAGAAGTTGAAAAAGGAATTTATTGTGTTTACCTTTTACATTTATGATAAGATAAATTATTAATATGAAATACTCTAATGTATATACATTGGTACCCCCAATTTTTGTACACCTAAGAATGGTATTTGTACACCAAGATAGCAATGCTTATTTATGTGGGGATCTTAAATTATTTGAGACAAAAAGTTATTTATTTCACTTGTTAATGAATTTATTTGTATTTTTAGTATAGCATTTATGGGCTCTTATGTGTTAAGTATTGGTCCATTTTTATCAATATTTGAAATGTTTTTGATTTACATGTGAATTATTTAATTAAAATATATAGTAAAATATATAATAAGACTGGATAATATATTTACAAGTAGATGATCACTATTAGACTCTCAACTATTGGCCCCTTTACCCTAATCACATGTAGCAGAGGAAAAATAAATAAAAGAAATCTTCTGAGTGGACGAAACTTAAGAGGAGATTTTCGTGAACGCTCAGGGATGTATGTTTTGTACTGAGTTCTGAATTTCTAGGAATATTAAGTACTTTTTAAGGTGTTTTCTTCTTACTTGAGACGTGTAATCCCAAGGAGTATATTCATAGTGCCGCCCACTATTACCCATAATAACGTCGCCCCTAATGACGTAATTAGGATTTAATGGTTAGGGTTTAGAGTTTAGGGGTCTAGGATTTAGGGTTACGAGGGTTAGCAGAGTTTAGGGTTAAGCATTTTCTCTAATTTTGAAGTTTGTATGACCGTCGACACTACTTTCCAATATTAAAATTTGACCTCCGAATGTCCGTCGCTAATATATTGGCTTCGTTGAATTTACTCCATGTTAAATATAACGTCCATGTGATGTGCATATGACCGTGCAAGTGACCTTCATCACCACACAGAGAATGAGAGAGCGAATGATAAAAGCTCAGGATGTTGTTGCTACAAATTAACTATAAATACCCTTCAGCTGTGCCATTCATTATTCAAGGATGGCGTCATTCGATCAACAACCCTTTAGTAATCATGAGGCCTCATGTAGTTTTCACAATCTTCCACATCTAGGTTTCGAATTTCCTTCACATCTAAAATTTGAGCACACTGTATTCTGTCCAGAAACCCTAACAAATATTTCTTCACATTAGGTTTTATCCTAAGCCCGAGTCTGAGAACCTTTTGTTTCTTAAAATTTCCAAAATTTACAGGCTTGGAGTAATTGTAGTGTTTTCCAAAAACAATAGACGAAGGTGTCGACACTCGGCCATAAAAATTTTCCCCACGTCTCTAATACACAGGGCAACATGGACCTTTGTAAACCCGGTTTCCCCATTCAAAGACCCATTGTGGCACATTACCGATTGCATATGCAGACAAAGTCCTAACCGATGCCTTGTTCGATACATTCGCAGCTCTCCTCATACCTAGTCCTGAAATTTGGATGTTTTGGGTAATAGTAAACTTTTTTGAGAGACACGGGGGAAGGTATATATATTTTTTAAAATGGTATAATAGAAAAATAGTCTTAAATATTTGATGATGTCCATAATTTTGATGGTCTCTAAAAACACGTGGTAAAAGAAATAATAAGCTGTTAGACTGTAAGGAAGTCCTGCTTTAAAAAAAGAATAAAACATTAGATCACGACTACACAGATTAATGAATATTAGGGTATATCCCTTCCAACTCAACCAGTAACCACTTTTAAAGGCTAAAAACAATAATAAGATGGTTTTTGAAAAAAAAGAAGAGTGGGAGAAGCTATTGAATGAAATTATCGAGCTAGAGAAAAAGAGTATATAAGAATCAAAACATAATCAGATGTTGATTATAAAGCACTCCTACAATTAAAATGTCAGACAAAAGACCATCAGAACAGTAACACTTGTTTCGTCAAGAAGTTCAATGACATGAGATTGTGGGAGAGAGGCCTCTTGGAGAACTCCATTAATGGATTAATATTGCCCTGCGCTGGATATGTAAACACCGTTACATGATAGTAAGAATATTGACTCCTATGGCTATAGGCAAGGCTTGAGCTATAAATAGAAATCAAATGTTCTATTCAGAGTCTTATGAATGGCTGTAAAATTTTTGACTCTGCCAGATCTTTATTCAACTGTCATTTACGAGCATATACATAGAAAAAAATATGCTCTTCTTAGAGTCTTACGAATGGATATAAGAGTTTCAAATCTTCCATGCACGTGCATATAGATAGACATAGCTAACTACTTCACAAGTTTACTCTGTGAGAGTTTTGACATTTTTAATTCTGGTTGTCGGGTGCATTGTATCTGTTTCACTGTAAAATGATAAATTAGACTACCAAAGCACATACGTAAAGCCATTTTCATTCATTTGTTGACGATGAGGTCCAGAGCCTCTCTGTGTGGTGTCGTATGATGTGGAAGCACTTGCTTTATTCGTAAATTATAACTAGAGAATACAAGGGTTCTTATATAAGTGATAGAAATCAATGACAGTTTGACAGAAGTTGCAAAATCACGCAAAGTAATCAATGTAGTTTGCAACTTGAAGGAGAAAAGAGGAGGGATCACTCGACTAGGCCCTTCTGCCAACCTCCATAATGATAATATTGAGCTATGAAATTTTATTGATATGAAACCAAATAATGGTATATTTATTTAGGACAACAGGAGATGTGGAGTTGATATGATCTCAGAAATACTCAATAGATTTCCTATATCTTGTTTCTGGATGAGTGTTTGGTGAAAAGCTAGCTCTGAGATCTTAGATTGGAGAGTCTCAAATAGTTTTCTGATCATGCTATCTGTGGTTTCTCGAAGAACTTCGAAGAATCTCTTTTAAGTTTCAACTTATGTGTTTGTGGGATCCTTCTCTCCAAGACTTAGTAGCTGATTGGTGGTATGAAAGGACGCCTTGTCATGGTAGGGTCATGTTCTCCTTTGCTAAAAGATTGCAATATGTTAAATACAAGCTCAAGAGGAGGAACAAGGAATGTTTTAGAAATCTACAATTTAGTAAAAGGGCTGCCCAAGAGAGTCTTCATTCTATCACTCTCTTGATCTAAGATTAGGGTCTTACTATGGATCTAAGTTAGGAGGAGGATATGGCTGTAAAAGATCTAGAAGAGTGGAATCTTTGTGGGGAAATTTTCTAGAAGCAAAAGCCTAGAATTGATTGGTTACATGAAGGATATAAGAATACTTTTTTTTTAACAATTATTTCGAAGCAAGAAGAACTAGAAATCTTATTACTTCTTTTCCTTCTTTGGAAGATTTTCACTTTTTCTCTATAGTGGATATTTCTTGATAAGCTCACTAATTTTTTTATTAACTATTCATAAAAGATTTTCTTTCTACTAGGGAAGATAAAATGAATATTTGGAATGCATCCCCCCTCTAGTAGCCAATAAAATGAAGGAGGCTCTCACAAGTCACATCCTACTATAGGAAGTGTAAATTGTTATTTTTCATATGAAGAAAGATAAGGCCCCATGCCCTAATGGCTTTCTAGTTGAATTTTTTTAGATGTTTTGGGATGTTATCAAATTGGGTCTTTTATAGCTTGTACAAGAGTCGCGTATAAATAAGTATATGTATTGTGCCATGAATGCTACCTTATTTGCCCTTATTCCTAAGAAGGATAAAGTGAGTAGATTGGATCAATTCAGACTCACTTCTCTCTCTAATGTGGTTTATAAGATTATTATTAAAATGATTGCATAAAGACTCAAGCTATGCCTTAGAGCACTAAATTCTAATAAGGAAGGAGGAACTTTAGTTGGCAGATAGATTCTTGATGGGATTGTGATTATTGTAGAGGCCATTCACTCTATGGTAACTTCTAAGGAGAAGGTCATGTTTTTCAAACTTGACATTGAAAAATTATATGACAAGGTCAAATGTTATTTTTTATAGAAGTTTTTTTTGGATTTTGGTTTTAGTTATGACTAGGTAAATTGGCCTATGATTTGTGTCTCCTCTACATCATTCTTAGTTCTAGTTAGTGGAGAACCTTTTGAATTATTCAATTCTTCTAGTTGTCAAAGGAAACATGATCCCCTTTTTCCTTATCTATTCATCATTATGGTTGAGAGGCTTGGTAGAATCATTAAATCTAAGGTTAGACAAAGGCTTTATTCGAGACAAGAGTTGGTGCAATAATTTTCCTCCTTATTCTCACCTATAATTTGTTGACGATATTGTTTTGATGGGCATGGCCTGGATTAATGAAGTTGTCAATTTCAGGAAGACTTTGGATACTTATTTCAATGCCTCCACACAAAAAGTTAATATCAATGCTGAGTATTCTATTTATTTACAATAGAATTGCTAAGATTCTCATATTTTAGATTGGCTCTCTCCCTCTGGTTTATCTTGGAAGTATCCTTGGAGGGATCTCTCAATGTAGAGAGTTTTGGAAAGATATTTAAGACAAGTTTTCTTAGAGAGTTATCCATTGGACTTGTAGATGGCTCACGTCTATTGGAAGGTTGACTTTGTTCAAGTTGGTGGTGCAAACTCTTCCTATTTCTAGCTACTTTCTGGGCATCGATCCTTCTAGCTGTGTGAAATAATTTGATGCTCTCTCTCATCAATTTATTTATTCTGGCTATTTTATTTATTCTAAATAGAGTCTTGCTAAAATTAAATTTTGTTTGTAGGCCAAAGAAACATGGGGGACTTGAGCTCTGACTTGCAGGTTTGACAGGACAAGTTCCGACAGCCAAGTTATATTAAAAATGGTGTACTTATCAGGATTAGGATTGGGCCAAAGCCATTACTCATAAATACCTCAGAGGTGTGGAAAGTATGGATGTTCCTTGGTTTAATTTTTTTGGGAGGGGTTCTATGATTTAGGGTACTCCCAAAAGAGGGGTGAACCTCATTAAGGAGGTCTTGTTTTGGATATCCAAAAAGGGGTCTAATTCTCTCTTTTTGCATGATCCTTTGGATGGTCATCCCATAATTATTTATGAGTTTCCACACCTTCAACCTCTTTGTAACACCTTTGTGGAAGCCAGTTGGAGTAGAGTCATGAATTTTAAGCTTTCTATGCTCAAGTGTCACTTGGAAGTGATTTTAATGGAAAGGTCCTCATGTGTGACCATTGGGTGGCACTGAAGAGAACCAACTAGAACTAGCTAGGATTTTAGCCAATATACTATATAATTCTCTTAGAGATCAAGATGTTTTGTCTTGGGGTACAAATCCAAAGGGAAAAATTTTGGTTTCTTCTAGTTACATAGAGATGGATAGATAGTTTCATAGTCAAGGGAATGTGCCTTGGTAGACATAGGTTTTGAACTATTTCTCTTAACTTAAATGCAATTTTTTACTCTACCTGGTTGCCCAAAGTAAGTGCCTCACTTGGGAGAAATTGTGTAAGATTTTTTTTTCAGGGGCCTTCTAGATGTATCCTTTATTAAAGAAATGAAGAATGTGTATCTCATCATTTTTTTTTAATTTTTATTTTTTAAGAGAGATTAAAGGAACTCATGTTGGGGAGAATAGAAGCATGCCTATGTACATTCCTTCCCATTAGTTGAATTTTGGAATAGTTTGGGATACCCTACAACTAAGAATCATTTTTTACAAGTTGCTTGGGTGTTTGGTCTGAGTGTCATCATTTGAAACTTATGGATAGGGTGGATTAGAAGTATTTTTTAAGATTCTAAATTGATGAGTGCTCTAGTGTGGAGGAAGACTATTTCTAGTCCTATTGACACTAGTGATCTAAGTGATAACAAATTTGAATCTTGTTGGTTATGGAGTTAACTCCTTAAATGTCAAGAGATGTTTGATATAGGCTTAAAAAAATGCACAGAGATAGAAGATGCCTTCCTCCTCTTTAGGGAATTTTAAAAGCCAACATTGATGGCTCTTCCAGGGGGAATATTTAGCAAGCAATAATTAGGAGCATTGGTTGAGATAGTGATGTTGGTGTTGTATTTTTCTTCTCTATTTATAAGGTACACCACTCTAATAACCTTTTGGAGGCTATAGCTATTCTTTTTTCTATTGGAAAAGATAAGTCTCTTGGTTGAAAGAATATTATTTGTGAATATAATTATTAGATTTTGATTGAGATGTTGAATATGCAACATCTAGATGAAGCTAACTAGTAGTTACCATTGGTGGTTAAAGAAAAATTAAATTTATCATCTTCTTTCAATCATATTTCTTTTTGTCACATTCCTTTTAAATAGAATAGATTTGTTGATTGTCTAGCTAAATGGGCTTCTAAGAAATTGAATAGGTGGGATGTGCAAGATTCAGGCCTTCTGGGTCTGGAGTATACTGAGGCTTTGGAAAATTTAATTAGGGAGGATAGAATAGTGTAGTAACTACATTTTTGGTGGGGTTATTTTTGGAACCTCTTGTTGTTAACTTCTGTGTATTCTTAGGATTTCCTTGGAACTTTTTCTTTGTAACTTCTAATTTGTTTTGAATAAATTTTTATCTTCTTTTTCAAAAAAATAAGATGTTGAAATTGAAGGCATTGAAAACCTAAGATCAGTTGCCAACACAAAATAAAAAAACCTAAGAAAGGTGAAAAAAGTTGAAAAGTATGCTTCTTTAACATCATGAAAAGAAGAAAGCCCAAAGTCAAAGAAAAAATTACCACAAAGAGAATGCAATGAAATGGGAAAAGAAAATTAATTGAGGAATAGAAGTGAAAAGACCAAAACACAAGAAACCACTAGCCCACCCACCCTCCCCACCCCCACCTACTTCCCCTCACCAAAAAAGAAAGAAAGAAGGAAAGAAAGAAAAAGTGGGAAAAAGAATGAAAGATAAAAAAAGTAGTAAAACAATGAAATAACTCAACCCAAGGAGACAAAAAATGAAAAATAAACAAAAGAGAAATAGGAAACTCAAACACCAAATATATAAGAGTGAAAAGAGAAAACTCCTATTAAAACTATCAATAGAAAAACAACGAGAAGAACACAAAAAACCAAGAGATCCAAGGGACAAAACTAACTAAAAAAAGTATCTAAGACCAAATCACAAAAATAAAGATACCGGTCAAGAAATAGAAAACTAAATAACAAACAACCAAATTAAAAACATAAAGATCAACACAAAAACCTAGCGAAGACAAAAGACAACCTAGAAACAAAAAAAAAAACATAGAATGAAAAGGACACTAGGAGTGTGATGCAAGAAATGGATAGTTAAGCCCCTCGGAAGACAAAATAATAAAAAAATTAATAACTCCAGGGGAAACCTGTTGTTCCCCTCAACATATAACATTTACTTTTAGAAATTTTGGGTGTAAAGTCCATTTGCAAGCTCTATTTAAATTAATCCCTTATGAAAGGAGGACTAATATTTTTCCTAGTAGACGACGAGGAATCTGACAAAGTGGAATATAATCAAGAATCAAATTCCATTGTTGTTTTATAATAATTTGATTTTCTATCACTAATTGATGGATTAGATGAATGGATCACATACTTGAAAAAAAATCCATACTGTATCATCTTAAAATGGAAGCACTTCCATGATAAGAGTGTTTATCCCTTCGAGTAATTAGTCTAGGGTCATGTTAAGTACCCTGATCAGGTCTTTGCAATGTATCTAGCTTTCTCCCCCCATTCTGCTTTTCTCTACACCTGATTGCACCTTATTTCTGCATTTCTGGACACTCTGGATTGAGGTCCTGAGGTCTTTGACCTCAAGGTCAAAGTCGACCTTGATGGTCAAAATTGACCTCAACCCTGACGTAGGTCAGAGATGACCTCGACCTTGACCTAGGGTGGGGTCTACCTCGTCCTTGAACCAGATTTAAAATTTTAGGATCCCAGGATTTTCGTGTATTGGGTTTCAGTGATATTTGTTTTCTTGCTTCCGGGTCGGCCATTTTTGGTTTCAAAATGGTAAATCCCTAAATTTCATTTAATATGGGTCCATTTCTATGGGTTAAGGTTAATTGGGATTTAATTCCCCAATGTCGGCCTTCTCTAGAGGTTTGTGCCCTAGATCACTATAAAAGGAAGCCTTCATCTCTCATTTTCTCCATCAAGTTTTCACGCTCAAGCACTCTCAAGGAGACATTGGCGATCAAGAAAGAATTCATTCAAGCAATCTTTAATTCAAGCATTCAATCAATCATCCTCTTATCCATTCAATTTCTCCATTGAAGATCAAGGATTCAAGCATTCAAGCCTTTTAAGGGATTTGGTTCAAGCATGCAAGGTTCATCATTCAAACCCTAGATCTAGCCATCATGATGGTGTGATCTTCCTTCAAGATCCTTTTGTTCATATTCAAGATCCATTCATTCTTCCCTCAAGGTGGATTCCAAGCATACAATCATGGAGGTTTGATTTACATTTGTTGATGTTATGTTCAAGCTTTCATATTAACATACTTGATTACATTTCAAATACAATTTAATATCTATTGCATATCATAGCTTCGTTGTTAGAACTACTTCTACTACTTGCTAGCAATCTCTATTTCAAATCCATTATTAAGGTTGATTCCAAACCGGGGTTTGACTAAGGCAAACCCCTACCCCAACAAACAAAACCATTTTTCTTGTAGGTATAGGTGTGGGATGATGGATTAAAGTATTAATCTGGATACCCTTTTTGAGGAACTTCCCAGATCTACGAGCAAAGTCAAAGTCGACCTTCAAAATATTAATGTAGCCTTTGACCTTTTATCAGGGTCAAAGACTACCTGCTATCAGAAAGATAAAAGTTTTCTAGGTTTTCTCCGTCTCAGCATTTCCAGTTCGTGACAGGTTGCAGAATTGCTCAAAACTATACACGGGCACCAGAAAATAGGTATTTCCAAATTAATTTCATCATGAGGTATGTATCTTATTTTATCTGATTTCAAGTATTTCCCTTACAATTCAAATGTATGTGTAAAATATTGGCTTTGGGGTCTCTTTTATGTGCAAACCATTGTTCGAGGACCCCATACACTATTTTATTCTATACATTTTGGTGAACCCGACATACTTACCCTCCTTTCTTTTGTGGATTTAAATGCTCTATTGTGTTAGATCTTCCTTTTTTTTTCCCTTGTGTGTTCACCTTCACTATTCATTTTGGTGAACCCGACAACCTTACCCCTTGTCTTTTGTGGAATTAGATGCCCTATTGTGTTTGATTTCCTTTTCATGCTTATATAAGTTTCATTTGAATGCATTGGGATATATTTAGATATATTTTCTATGCATTTCTTTATTTGTTATCATGTTGCACAAGTTGTTTCAAATATTTTCCAAATATTCTTCTATAACTTTTGGGATTACACAACATTCTCCTGTTACCTTACCATTGCATGATCTTACACCTAGAAATACTTTATCTAGTGCGTGTGATGTTGCTTTTTCCTCTTTTGAATTTCCTTGTAAGGATATATTAGACCAAGAAGATGACTTTAATCTATCTCTCCATCATATTTCTCTTTATGGAGATGAGTTGAGGATTGATGTTAATTCTTCTCCTAGTATATGTCTTATCTATGAATCTACCTTAGAATATAATTTACCTTCTTTTCCCTCTAGGGATTCTACAAGGTGCTTTATTGGTAGGGATGATAATCCTCCTATTTGGGATGAACCTTTGGATTTGGATGTTGATTACTCTCTTCCTCATGACACCATTGTGGATGATCCCTTAGATAAAGACATTGATTTATCCCCTCCTCACGAAGAATCTTTGATACAAGAGGGTGATTTATTAATGGCATACATGATGATAACTCTTTTTCTAAAATACATGCGGACATTATAGATGCTTTACCTCCATTTGGGATTCCTTCTAGTAATGAGGCATTAGCGAAGAATGATATGAATTCCCTTAATGCTCTCCCACTTAGTGATGATCCTATGGAGAATCAAGATCTTACCTCATCTCCTCCTAGGATGTCCTCTTTGCTTCCTTCTTGTGAATCTATTTGTAGTGTTGAGACAACTAATATGGTTTTTCTAAAATCTTTTCTGATTGTCAAAGGTTGTCCTCGCCTTACTATCAAAGGTAAACCTATGGAGTCTTTCAATGATCAAGCTTCTATAGCTCACACATATCATACAAGGAATAACCTTCACCCTAATCCGATGGTTTCTACTTCTTTACCACTTTCTCAACCCATTCTTCCTCCTCCACCCTGTCTTCCTAGCAAGGAGTATGATTTGATAAACCAATTGCAAAATATCCCTGCCAAGATTTCTTTATGGTTGCTTCTTCAAACTTCACCTACCTACTATGAAGCCTTGCAAAAAGCTCTAGAAACTCTTCCCACTCCACCTCCTAATCAAGAGAACATCAGTAACTTCTTACAATGCATGCATGCTACCCCAGGTCCTCCTGATATTATATTTACTCAAAAGGATTTACCTTCTAAAGAAGTTCAAAATCAATATGATTCTCTTATGGTTGCTATTTTTAGCAACAAAAGTATCATTCATAGGACGTTGATTGATAATAGATCTAGGCTTAATGTTTGTAGCATGGACATGCTCAAAGTGATTAACACGGATCTTTCAACTATTCAACCTGACAATGTTCCTATATGTGGCTTTGATAACATTGCTAAGAACACTTTAGGAATCATTACTTTACCTATCAAAGTAGGACCAATCATCCTGAATACACCTATTCATGTTATGCTTGGAACTCTCAATTATAACCTTCTTTTGGGTAGACCTTAGTTGCAGGAGATGCATGTTGTTCCTTCCACCCTTCACCATAAAGAAAAGTTTATACATAACAACAAGATGTATACACTTGATGTGGAGGATGCGCCTAACCCTTGTTTGAATATTCAAAATCACACTACTCCTATTTCTAATAGTAATCATCCTTCCTCTAATGTTCTTCCTGATGATGATTGGGGAACCTTGGATTTTAATCCTACCTTTATTTGAGAGTATAAGGTTAATGATCTTGATTTTATGAAGGAACAAAGAGAATGTGAACAATGAGTTTTTACTTCTACTTCTAATACTCTTCATAATAACTTTATCGCTGCTTCTACCCACAATGAACCTGCCAAATCTACTAAGGATGATATTATGACTGCTGAAGTTCCATTGAATCCTTCTGAGATGGCTTCTTTTTATGGTCCTAGTTATCATTTCCTTGTTAAACAAGGATTCAATAGTCAACAATGTGGTAAGCATAAATAGGGAATTCAAATGCCCTTACACACTGGGGGGCATGAGCATTCTTGTGGCTTAGGATTTAATCCTCAACAACAAATCAATGTTAAAAACATCTCAAATAACACTTCAAAACATGATGAAACTATGAAGGAATTTGACCAACAAGCTCTTTTACCTAAACTCCTTCGTGCTAAGATGATTACTAGACCTAAACACAAAAAGAAACATAGTCCACACTTGAAGACTCTTCCTTTTTTTTTTATATCATACATTTCATGATCACTCTACTAATGAATGTCAAGCTTTACATTATAAGATTAGGTAGCTCATTGATAGTAATGTTATTTATATATCAGGTGACAATGAGTTGTATTTCAATCCTGTTTGTTCTAAATAATATTTATGTTCCTATTATGGAGCTCCACATTATGTAAACAATGTTAGCCTATTCCTTGGGGAATCATTGTCTTCTATAGTGTTGTGAGTGATATAATAGGTCCCCTTCCATCTTTGTTCCTACACTTGGGGGGCAAGGATGTCATCTCCTTCTTTTCCATCTTTTCAGGATTCACCTCTTTCCTTGGTTAAGTAGTATCTATCTATTATGTGATATCTAATCATACATGAAAATTTTGGTTTGCATTGAGGATCTTTGTCCTTGATCACAACCTCTTTCATTTTTTGACATTGGGTTTCCATGGTTGATAAATCTCTCACCTTGGAAACTGAACAGTGTGCTATCCATCACAAGGGTTACTTTTTCACTTCTTGCATGATATCTCTTTGCATTCGTCCCTTCCACGGCCTCATAGGAGATATGACCTTGTTGGCTTGGACTGGGTGTTGTCTATGGATATTGTCTTGATGTCGAAGAAGGATTTATCCTTGTTCTTTTCTTTCCTTAACATGTCAAAATAGCATTTTTTTTCCATCTTAAGGAGGGGGGAATATATATGGTCTCCCTCATTCTATATTATGCATTTTTGTTCTAACCTTTTGTTTTGCAGCATGCTAAATCTTTGAAGGTAACACACATAACTTACTAAATCCTAAAGAGACACGTATTTCCAATTTCAAATATGCTAAATCT
>BSBK01009522.1:232500-305000 GCA_027943335.1 Chamaecyparis obtusa
TAAAAAAAGGGGGAAGATATGTATACTTACAAGGGATAAAATATATATAGTTAGTATGTATACTTACCGAGGCATATAGATAGGGGGAGTCTACAATTTTGAGTATACAGTTTTGAAGTTTTGAAATTTTGATTATAAGGCATACATATGTGTTTTTGTCACTAATACCAAAGGGGGACAATGTTAGTTTATATGTTGTCATTAGTGTCACACATATAGTTGATAAAGTAAGTAAATAGGATAGTCAGTCAAAACACTATGTATAGTAACCGAGAAGAGCACAATGTAGTATATCATAGTCATCGAACACAGTCTTGACCGAGAACTCATACCGAGCAAGATGATTATCGAGCACCGAGTATAGTTATAACTGAGCATTCATATATAGAAAGCATCAATAATTTACCAAGTGATGAATGGAGTATATAACGAGTAAACCAAGAATGAAATAGAAGTTTGGAATGGTACAAACTACAAGGTAAATAGTTTACACTGATCTAGAAGATGGTTCATAAAGATTGAGGTGAAGTTTAAATGTGAATGTAATCATTTAATGATTGATGATCCCTATGTAATGATGTTTTAGGTTATTCATTTGGATTGTAGATCTTAGGTTTTCTAGATGAAACCATAACCCTAATGAGATTAATTTTTTTTGATATAAGAACTGTGATGATGTCATTTTGACAAGTACCATACATGAAGTAGCTGCCAATACAGAAATCTGAATATCATATAGGGTTGTAAAGTTAAAGTATTGACAAAGAATTCAAGGATTGAATCAATATTACAAAAGAAGGCTACCAAGTAGAATTCAGAGAAGCAATCTATCACAAAAAGGTGATAAAAGTTAAGTACTTATCAGATCTCAAAATTAGGAAAAGTTAGTTTCTATATATAGATCAACTCTACTGTTACTTTCTAACAATTGTGGCAGAACTTAAATATCTTAACAGAGTAGACCTAACAAGTCTTTTTGTAAATCTCTTAACCGAGTGCACACTTGATTATGTTTCTTAAATCCTTTAACCAGGTAGATCCTCACAGATCTTAATTGTTACTCCTAACAGGGTAAGATCATCAGAAGAGATCAAACATTGTAACCTTAACTGGAAAACTTTATTCATGTAGTTAGTTAATCTTTGTGGGTGTCATCCTCGCTAGATTTTTTACCTTTTAACAAGGGTTTCTATGATACCAAAATACTTTTGTATTTTGTATGAAGTTTCATGGATGTTTACATTTTATATTAGAAGGCATTTCATCTTTTTAGTAATTTTATTCCATGAATGGATAAAAAGATAACATGTCATTCGGCTAATGAATTAAATTGTTATAAGGGTTTAGTTGAAAAAAAATTGAGGTTACTGATTCACCCCTCCCCTCTTAGTAACTCACCTTTACATAATCCCAACAGATGGTTGAGAGGCACTTTAAATATTTGAAGGCTTTGGTTTGACAAAGAGCACATCCTAAGGGTTTTATGGTGGAGCAATATATGGTATACTAGACTATGGTGTACATTACGAAATATCATCCTAAGTTTGCAACAAAGAACCAAGTAGATCACATTTGGGATCCCATATCCATTTACAAATTATAAGGGGAGTACTTCATGGGGAAAGGTAGATTGAGAAAAGTGAGAGATAATTATAAGGTTTTCATTGACATTAATTAGAATATATTTTATATTCTATTTTGACATATATTGCAGTTAATTAATTATTAGTCTGAACAATATATATCAATTATTAATTAAGGTGATATAATGTGGCGATAACTAATTGTACTTCATTTTTAAATTTATATTTATTTTTTATATAGTTGGTCAAGAGTGGGAATGCACTACATTTATTTGTCTCAAATAATCTTGACTGGATGATAGTATGGATTGAACGATGTCAATAATCTCATCATGTATTAACATGGGAAGGTGTGGCCTCATTGGTTAAAGAAGCTCATCGTAATGAATATTCTAATGTTACACTAAGGGAAATTGATTTAGCATATGGTTTAAGAGATAAATAGGTATGTAACAATATATTAATCACCCATATTATTTAATCTTTTTCAATTATATTAATGTATATATATATATTTTTTTTCTTACATTTGACCAAGAATAAATATGTTTATCAGCTAGTGATGCAATATTTTTTACTTATTTGACATATTGTAGGTGAGACATCACAAGGCTATGTGGTGCAATGGTAATAATTTTTTAATCAAAAAATTGGATGACACGAAGAAAACTTGTGAGTCTAGGATAAATGTAGGCTTTCAAGTGACTAATGTTTCATCTAGAAGCGACATACATCCTGAAGTCTCAAAAAATTGATACTATGAGATTTTGGATGATATACTTGAGTCTAACTTTAAATTCTTCAAATTAGTTTTGTTCACGTCTAATTGTACATGATACAATTCAATGAAAATGATCTTGAGATAATTATTACTGAACATGATAATGGATTTTCAATGGTTAATATAAGGTCATTCGAGCAAGATGGAAATGACCCATATATTTTTCCAAGCTAATGTGAGTAGGTATTTTACTTAGAGGTTCCACATAAAGTGGTTTGGTCATTTTTTTTTAGACATGATCCAAGAGGGAGGATGATAAATTATAATATGATAGAAGAAGAAGATACTAAATAATTAGTAGAAGATGATGTAGATGATGATCACGATCAAGAGTTAGTTGATGAGGTATGTGCCTAACAAAGATGTTAAATGAGAGGAACTAGATGATGATGCTGTTGGAATTAATGTTCATGAAGATGATATCTGTGTGGATGATGACATTATCAAAATAGATATCAATGATGATGATGATAGCAATATGACCTATCCTTACGATGTTGAATCTTAATCGGATGATATAGATAAAGCGTTGGATGAAGAAGAAGATCAATGACATGATTGAAATCTATGAGGCACATGTGATTAGTATAGTATCTATTTGATATTGATTTCTTGATAGAATTTTATTTGACTTATATGGTTACATAATTAATTCATTATGTTTTTAATTTTAATACCATTACATAACTAATTCATGATGTACCTTTTAATGTTTTTTAATTCATGGTCCAGCTCCAGCAGGTCCTTTGAGGATTTTGTATTATATTTGATACATTATGTTTTGATATATATGAGATAATGCATGATTTTTGGCAACAAACTTATATGACATGTTTATTGATGGAATATGCACTGTTTATTGTTTATGTGATGGATGGTAATTTATGATGCATATGTGATGGATTAAAAAATGTTTATGATGATTATAATGTGTTGTGAATGTAGGATGTGTGATATGCTTATGATTTATTATGAAATGATGTGCTAACATGTGTAATGATGTAGGATGGATGTGATGTAATGTATGATTATGATGGCTATGCATCATGTTCCTATATGGATTGGTGATGGTTATATTATTGATGTGATGTATGCATCCATGATCTCTATCTTGAGTTCCTATCATGATGTATGATGCACCTGAATAGTTATATTATGTTATGCATATAATTCCTATGACGTATGTTTAGAATAGATGCTTATGATGATTATGATGGATAAAAATGATGATGTCTAATATGATCAAATAAATTTTGATTTCTAAACATGTATGAATGTATATGTAAGGAAAATAATATGGATTTACTAATATGGATAGATAAAAATGTATTGCATATAATTGTATATACCTTATAATGATCTATATAATATTATTAAATTAAGGTATTAACTAGTATGTAGGGTATGTAGGGTGGTGCCAGATTGATCGAGTTGGTGGTCTCAAGAGCACTGCAATACAAATGTGATTCAAGTTGGGTGGTATATATGTAATGAAAATAATATGGATGTACTAATATGTATGGATAAAAATGTATTGCATATGACTTAAAAATTAACTAAATGTACCTTATATGATCTTATGTGGACTAATGCATATAATTAACTAAAACCAAACACTGACTACTAACTCTACTTATTGATTTTTTCACAATTGTGCGCATTATATTGTATTTATTTTTATGTATAACGAATAGACTAACTCTATAATATAGGTTAATAAATGGATGAAATAATATATTTTATATAGTAAGTCAAATTCTGATATTGTTAACTACGCAATTTTTTGAGTCAAACTCATTTATTCTATGTCATGAGTAGTGGTTCACAAGGACCCACTACTTCTTAGTTAAGCTCGAGTGGAGTAGAACTAAGATGAGTGACCTACAAGAAAGTCATAGCTCTTCACATGTAAGAGAATTACTTAGATGGAATGAGTGCTAAGTTTTCCATTCATTCCCATGAGAGATGGGTTCTTGGGCACTACTACTTATGAAACATGAGATCAATGTGTTTGACTCAAAAAACTACATAGTTGAATCATGATTACAATATCACAATTTATATACCTAACTAGTAAAAATAAATTATTATTAATTTAGAATTTATATACCTAATAATATTAAGTTATATATTTATTAATATATTTAAATAAGGAGGAGCGTGTGAAGAGAACAAGGTATGCTCTGGTAGATTTGCTTTCTTTTTCAAACCAAAATTTCAATATTCAGGTATCCAATGTGTCTTCTCCTTCTGCTAGTGTTCATTCTCAAATGGTAGATCATTAATGTGGTCCATCTCATTCTGAAAAGGAAGTGCCCTATTTTTTCCCTCAACCTAGTTTGCTAGAGAGTGGTTCTTCGAGTGGTTTTGGGGTTGTGCATAATCAAAAAATTGGTAGAGTTGATACAGATTTGTCAGGTTGTTGATCAGTCTCGGCATGAAGAAGGTGTAGTTTGTGGTTGGGATGTTAGTGAGCCAATGCCACATCCTTCTGGCTGGGGTCCAAAATTTACAAGTGTACCTGGTTCCATTGATGAGGACTGTGCTAATATGGAGGAGTGATCTTTTTAGGTCGAATGTTAATATTTTTTGATGTCATTCGATTACCTCTTTTGCTGTAATATTTTGAGGTTTTTTGAAGGGGCTCATATGGGTGTAATTTGTTGTGATTCGATTACATATCTGGTTGTAATATTTTGACGTTGTCATAGGAGTTTATATGAGTGGAAAATAGAATATGGTATATTGTTATGAGTCTCGATTTTGTCGATGTAAAATTATTGTATAGATCAAAAAATACCTATCATGTAAATTTGTATATAAGCGAAGATTCCAGGTTTTCTTTCTGGTTCTTTCATGGTTGAGCTTTTTGAACCAGTTTTATTGATATATATATTTAGTAGCTAGTCCACTTTTGCCTTAAAAAAAATAAAATATTTAAATAAAATTTAATATATATTATTTCAAATTTGAGTTATAAATAAACTATAAACTATTAATAATATACTAAGTTATATTTGGTATAGAAATATATATTAATTTATATATTTGAAAAAGAGTACAATATATATGTCGTTAAAGCTAGCAATTAAGAGTTTGATGTATACTTTTAACCACTATTATCAACACTATGAAATTTTCATTCGTCATTTGAAATCAACATCACACACCTAATTTGTAGAGGAGGTATATTGAATTTTCACGTAGAGGGGGTATCAACGCATATAGAAATGGGACACACCCTACCTCCACCCACATTTTTATCTCCATCCATCACCACCCATTATTTGGTAGTTGGTAGTTGGTCAGGGATTAAGAAAATTAGAAAAAACTAGAGAAGATTTATCAATGTGCAAATTCGTACTCAAGTTGTGTCATCTACCTTGAATTTCTTTCTTTTGTTTCCTTCCAAAAATAAGATTATATTATTGAGGCTCAATATTGATCTATAGTGTAATTTCTGAGTAAAAATGACACTTTTTGTGTCTCCATAGTGAGTTCCATACATATCTCAATATTTTATGTTTTGATTTTGTTACATTAATGATGAGATACGTGAAAATTATTTGAGAGAATGCCTCAAAGACATGTCATGTGAACTATTTGACAGAATGCCTCAAAGAGAAGGCCTATGAAATGTTTGATAAAATACCTCAAATAGATGTCCTTTCATGGAATGAAATGATTGTGGGATGCAATATTTAGAGAAAGGTATGGAGATCACACCACTAGGCTTAGTTATGGAAAATGATATTATAATTAGTAGTTGTTGTTGTACCGAAAGATCAACCTGTTAATGCTCGATAAAACCACTAGACTTATATAAGATATAGGAGGTGGTTAAGCCATGTCACAAATCCTAAGGGGAGGGTTGACCATTTTTCCAACAATCTCCCCCTCAGTGTTATCTGGGGAGATTTAAACCTATGACCAAGCTCTGATACCACTTGTTACAAGTAGTAGTTGTCGTTCTACCAAAAGATCGACCTGTTAATGCCCGATACAACCACTAGACTTATAGAAGACACATGAGGAAGTTAGGCCATGTCAAAAATCCTGAGGGGAGCGCTGACCATTTTTCCAACAAATTCTCCCAATGCCCTATCATTCTCATCTCAAACTCCTACTATGATTGATTATTGCAAATGAAGCTATAGATTGAAGTATGTGATGTTATTTAACTTTATTTCTTGTTTAACTTTAAAATTTCATAACTATTATATGACTTAATAAAAAATTACTATTATTAAATAAATTATGTTGTGGGATTATTATTTTGGCAAAAATTAGGTATACCCCAATTTGGGGACACTACATTTTGGTAATTGGCGGTTGACATTATTTAATATGTAAAGTGCTACAGTTTATTCTTTTCTTCTCAACTCTTATTTCAAATCCATATTCTTTTTCTCTGAATCTTCTATAGATGTCTTCAACTCCCTTTCCTCCATTCCATTTGATCCTTCTTCCCCTTTATATCTTTCAAATTTCTTTACACTAAAAATAAAGTTGTTATTAATAATCTAATTGCTAAGAAAATATTTAATTATGTTTTGATGGACTCCTAACATATCAAAACATAGTACAAGTTTGGAACTTAATAAAAAATAAAATGGAAATACATTACATAGAATTTGTTGTTTTAAAATAGCTCTTAAGAAAGTTTCCCCCATGTATAATCACCTAGATATAATCCAAGTTTCATAACATTATTGGATATAATTTGGACATGAAGTGTGTTGGTCACCCTTATAAATATATGATACTAAAATTTTAGATTTAGTATCCCCATCTAAACTATAGCATATAAATCCTAAAACACATACATCTCATCACCCTAATGAGATATATTTTATCTAATCCACAAGAACCTTTGAATATTGAGCATTCATATATTGTCCAAAACATGCTTCCTTTCCTTCAAATGTTGGCCTTTTCAAAATAATACAAGTGCATCATCTTCAAGAATTCAACCTTAGAATATTAAGCATATATCTATCATCTAATGCATGCTTCCTTTCCTTTGAAGTGTTGGCCTATATTCGAAGGAAGATAAGTTCCTCATCTTCAAAATGTCATCATCACTAAAAATATTTGGTGGTTCTTTAACAACATCTATATTTACTTATTCTTTAACTTTCCCTTTGGGAAGGTCATTTCCAAAAAAATTACAATTAATTTCTACATGACCCATTTTTTTAACAATATTAACACTAGATATTACTCTTACATGACATTATCTTCACATCTATTTATTTTAGTGTAATGCAAGATATTTCAAAGTATCTCCTCTTGAATCTCTTATTTTATTTTCTTCAACAAAGAGAGAAAAACTGATGTCTTCTTATTACAAATTTAAAATTTATCTTATCATGACTAAGATATAGGACTTCAACTAACTTAGAGTGTAGATATTATCTTGGAACCAATTAATAATTTTCTATTACATTGTAATTTTGCCTAAGAACCATTATATTTATCTACTCATGACTATCATTTTTTTTTGTTTTAGTAAACTTGTTAGGTTATATAAGGGTATGTGCAAGATCATGAGGGGCCAAACTATGCCCTTAAGTGGCAATGAAAAATCAGCAAATCAGGGTTAGTCAACTTGACATGAAAATTTCAACTAGCTATGAACCTAAAATCAAAAATTTGTAAGAATAAAATCTATAGAAAATTGAATGTAGTTTCTAAACTACTAGGCCTTTTTTTAAGAAAAAGTTAGTATGATTGGTGAAAAGTATAGATTTCAATGCAGTAGTACAAAAATTTCAGGAAAAAAATAAGTAGGTGTATGTTTGACCACCTTAATCATAATGAAATGATAATATTTTATTATAAGATTTTATATATAAGTAGTAGACTCATGCTCGGATGTGATGCATATTTTTTTGTAATTTTATTCCAAAAAAATAATTAATTATGAATTTTTTGCTACAACATTTTCAGAATAAAAAAACTCCCATGTCTGACCACCTTAACTCATTCATAACTTTACAAAATTCAAAACTTTTTCTTTTCTCCTTATAGTAGGCGAAGCATAGAATGTGGCACATTTTTTGGATTTCAAAAATGTTATACCGTCTCAAAGTTATAGTCATTTTTCAATCAGTATATAAATCAGCACTTTAAAGGTAGCTCAATTAGAAAATAACTAATAATTACTTACTGAATTCAAAATTTGACAGCAATTATATTGATAGAAAGCTGATAATATCCTTAAGATACCCTTTTCATTTTATCAAATTTGGGTGAAAAAAAAGTCGTCAACTACATTGTCAAAGTTTTGAACTGACATCACCACTTTTTGGCCACTCATGATCTTGCACATACCCATAAATGTGACAATAATAAATAATTCTAACCATTTAAAGAATTTAGGGCCATGATGTTAACATAAAATTTCCTTCTTCCATCTAGGATGTCATTATATTTTAATAAAAAAGCCTACTTTAATAGTTCCAATATTTATTTATACATATTTATTTCAATTACACTTTCCTAAAAGATTTGATGATTTTCTAAGAAATTTAATTATCTCGAGTTAGAGAACCATTTCTATTTTTGACAAAAAAAATCCTTAATAGAAAGTAATCCTAATTAAATGAATCAATATAGCATAGGGTGAGTGTAATAAGTGTTGTCCCTGTGACAGTTTGACTGAGATTTGTAAATTAGAATTTTAGTCTAAATTTCCAAGTCTTTGATTAGACATTAGAGGTTATTTTAAACTTTTCTTAATCCTATTATTTACCTTTGAATAACTACAAGGCTCAAAAATTTCATTAATAAATCAAAACACTAGCAAAACTCATATAAACAACAAAATTCCTTCAATATAGTCAGCCTGGGGAACATTCTTTCTCCTTACACAAATGCATACTACTCAAAAAACTTGTGCCATTTGAAAGGTTATTAAAAATCTACAAAATGCCTCTGAACCAATTTTATCCAATGGTGGCAGTGTGGGATATTATATAATCTTCAACATAATCCTTGAGAATTTAAGTGTTTTCAACCAGTTTTGGGAGAAATCGATCAAACTTATTGTATACTTCATGGAAGGAGCCAAGGCTTGATCCAAATCAAAGACAATTATCTATATTTCAATATCTAATTGGTTTCAAATACAAATCAATCCGTAGACATGGTGAAATGATTACTGAACAACGAGTTTGATAGGAATTTAACATTAAAACTTTGTATTTCTATTAAAATTCTTCCTTGAAACTCACACCACTCAATATGCTCAACCAAAAGAGGGTTCTTATACATGTTGGTGATTAGTTACACCAAATTTAATCAACTACCTAATCAGTTGACCCCATTATGACTTGATTGATAACTTTTAATATGGTAGAATAGACGAGGCAGTGAGCATTCTATCACCGTGAGTCCATATTTCTTTGAGCCACATGATCTTGCTAAAATCAGATCTTCCTCCCATTTCTAATCTTCCATCTACCCCCTCCACCAACCACATTTCTAGCTTTCATAACATTGTTCCATATTTCAGAACCTCCAATGTTGAAAGCCTCCTGAGAAATCTGGTCAAGCGATAGATTAGAGACATATTTTTTTTCTAAATGGTGTTCCATTATTTATCCTCTCCATACATTCTCCATAATTGTTTCATCAGAAGGGCCTTGTTCATTTGTTTGATAGATCTAATTTGTAAACTCCCAAGTTTATTAGGTCTATAGACATTATCCCAAGCCATCAAAGGGATACATTTTCTCTCTTCAGTTATAGACCCCAGAAAGCATTTTTGAATACTTTCAATTTTATCAACAAACTAGGAGGGGAGTTTAACAAGGCTGAGAGCATAAATAACCAAAATTTGTAAATAAGGTTTGAGAAAAGTGATTTTTTATTCTTGCAAAAGATAAATGCTTTTCCATCCAACTAGCTTGTTATTGAAATTCTCCATTAAGTCCATCTAGAAGGAATCTGGTGTCTTGTCCCCTAGAGGAAGACCCAAATACACAGAAGGGAAGGAAGCAATGTTGCACTCCAAAATAGAAAAAATCTTCTTCTATCTATCCTCTGGAGTATCTATGAAAAAAATAGAGCTCTTCTTCCAATTAATTAACTTGCTCGAAGCCCTGGAATAGGATTGGAGAACCCCTTTTAATTTTCTAGCCTCATGAATAGAAGCTTCTCCCATAGCTATAGTATCATCAGCAAACTACTCATGTGAGAAAATTAGGTTGGCAAGGGAAGGATGCAAGCCTTTTAGATTTTCTTCACTAATTAATAGATGGATATGCCTTCCCAGACTTTCAGCCATTATAGTGAAAAGTAAAGGGGAAATAGGATCGCCTTGCCACAATCCCTTGGAATTGTTGAAAAAGGGAGTAGAAACCCATTAATAAGGACAAAAAAAGAAGCAGTGGATATAAGTTGGTCTATCATCTAAATAATTTTGGGACCAAAACCAAATTTATCTAGCATAATTATCAAATACTTCCAGTCCACTCTATTGAATAGGCTTTACCTATATCCATCTTAAGGAGAAAATCTTGTTTCTTTGATTTCAATAGAGAATGAATATTTTCATGCACTGTTATTATAGAATCCAAAAAAATTTCTCCCAGGAACAAAACCGTTATATTGAGGGAAGAATTTTGATAATTCTCAGAGTCAACACTTTAGAAATAATCTTATAGAAGTAATTTCATAAGATAATAGGTTTGAAAAGATCAAAGGAATCAATACCCATCTTCTTTGGGATTAAATCTAAAAAAGTAGAAATGATCTCCTTTAGCATTCTCGTACACCCATAGAACTCTTTAACGACATTAGTAACATCTTTTTCCACTATATGCCAAAATAAATGAAAAAAGAACATCTAGAAGCCATCAGGGCCTAGAGTTTTTTCATCCTCAAAAGAAAACACCACATCCTTTATTTCTTTGGATGAAGTAATATCACCTAGCATTTTGTTCTTCTCCTTAGTTACAATACTAGGAATACTATTCAACATCTACTTTTTCTCAGCTTCCATCAGATTGGGTTTTGTTTATGTCTAAATATGGACCTTGAATTCAGCCACAGACCTCAACATGGTCATTTCTCAATGATCATATACAAATATTAACATGAATTCTCCACTTTGCACACTCATTTGAATCGATCTATCACCTCCTATTTAGATGGGGTTTGAATTTACTCTCAGAATTGAGAGCCCAACAACCATAGACCAAGCTAAAATGGAGGATTTAAATGATAAGAAAATGATTGAATTGAAAATAATTAAGATAAAATGAGAATGTAATGTGTAATCTAAGAATGAGAATGCAACTTGTAATCTAAGAAGCTTGAAATTAAATGACAATTAAACTAAGAACATAATAAGAAAACTACATTAAAGATGAGAGTTCAATATTATACTAAGAAATTGAAACTATTCGAAATATGCAATATGAAAAGCTTAAGCAATATGAAAATGAGACAACAATTCGACAAAGTTTTAGTGCTAAAAAATTGCCTCCCCAAATGAGGAAAGAGAGGTTCATAATATAGAACAGCCCAGGCGGAGAGTGACGAGTTTCTTGCAAAGAAACAATCGTCTCTTCATCTCCTTGGTGGGAGGTGAAACAATTTGGAGGAATTATTTAATTAAGTAAATGAATTATTGCCACATGGGTGGCTTTTCAAATTATTTGAATTATTAAATCCAAATGAGAGTATTTCATTTAAATAACCATATAATATTTAATTCCTTTGATGTGTCTTAGCTAAAAGGAGTGGAATTAATTTAATTAAAAGCACTAGGACTTTGTAATTAAATCAATTAATCATAGGGATTATTTAGTTAATAAATGTTAAATATTTAGGAATTAAATATAGTGTATGATTAATGCAAATTTAGGGTTTTTTGCATTTGATACCAAGTCAAATAAAGTTAATTAGGAGACATAATTACCTAGTACAATAGGACTTTGATGATGTAGAAATTTGAAGAAATGCACCGAAATTGATTAGAATTGTAAGGTGCCAATTTTGGGGTATTACAGGTTCAACGGTTAAAATGGTGGATAATAACTTAACTGCTTCATGTTGAAGATCTTCCTCCTTAACCAGAGTATCATTGTCTTTGATCATTTGACTTATTTGATTATCTTCTATGTTTTTCAAAGTTGTGATATGGAAATATTTAGTATTTATGTCTCCATCCTTAAGCAAGGAACCCTAGGATCTTTGTCTTTGATATATCTCTCATTTTTAAATAACATCATGGTAGTCATCCAAGGCCACATTCTTACTTAATTTAACAATCTCAGAGTAACCATTTTGCTAAATGGAATCCAGAATAAGTTTAAGATTAGATTATGCTTGCTCTTTTTTCTTAAAAATGTCTCCAAACACCTCCTTTTTCCACTTCTTTATTTCAGATTTAATAATTCTAAGTTTCTTGTCAACTCTGGACATTGCGGATCCATCAATATCAAAACTCCACCATTCCACAATCCTCTTCTCCGAACCAAGTTGGAGAGTCCACATTTTTTCAAAGAAAAAAGGAAAAATTCTTTTACAAGACATAGGGTTAGCAGTAAAGGAAATAGGGAAGTGGTCAGAGCCAATTTTAGATATAGAGGTTAAAGATAAAATATACTAATTGTACCATTACGGGGAAATTAGAGCTCTATCTAGCCTCACTTGGATGAAATCTTTGCCAACTCTCCTATTGGACCAAGTATAGTTGATTCCCTGAAGATCAAGATCAGTCAAATCTTGATTATTAATAAAATTCATTAGATCAAATCTTCTTTCCATCCGAGACCCAGAACCCCAAAAATTCTTTGACTCTTTTATAGGGGTAGTGAAACACCCCATTATCATCCCACTATCATTTTTGAAATGGTTTCTACGATCAACCAGTTTGATCCAAAAGTTGGCTCTAGTACTCTTTGTATTGGGAGCATAAATGTTAGTAAGAACCCAATCAAAATTATATCTTATATGGTGCATGTGGATAGACACCATATTATCATCCTCAAAAAGAACATCACCTCTAATAATACTTGTATTGCAGAAGAGAGTTGTATAGCTCTTGAAGCCCCATCAGAACTTCTACTACTAATCCTATTATTACGAAAAACTTTAATTTTTTTTCACTCTCTCCTTACTCATCTTAGTTTTATTAGTGTTAATGGATGTTATGTGATAATGAATAAATCCTATATTTTATTAATGGATGAAAAAATGAATGAATGTTATATGTTGATGGCTAATTTAGAGTGATGTTGGGGGGGGGGGTGGTGGGGAGGGGGAATTGATCTTCCACCTTCATGTGGTTGGCCCTATTAAGTAGAGAATATTAAACTATTATTGAAACAAAGAGAAGATCAATAAGGTAACACACTTTTCAATATTTCATTATGTTGCACTATTAATGTTATTGAGTAATGTGTAATGAGTCTTAATTGAAGGGTCCAATAGAGCCAATATGGACAACATCACTATAAGTGAATTAGTGGAGAGCATCATAACTAGGGTCCTTGATAAAGATTTTTTATTTTTGTTTCAGTTTTTTCTTTATGTATCACCTTGTTATGTATCAATCTTAATTCAACATGTAACCAGTTTGAAACTTTGAGTACAATGTTGATAAATGGTAAATGACCTAAAAGATGGGGTACATCAATAATTTACAACTCTATGGATGTTGTGACTAGTCGAAGGAATAATTTAGGAAATGCAGAATAATTTGATGTTTGGATGGAGCTTTCTTCGTCAACACCAAAAGAAATTATTGAACCTATTTTGGTTGGATGTACAGGGCTAGAAAAGGTGAGTCTCACACATTTTTAAATGCATCAAACTAAAATATATTATAACCTTTATAGTTATATATGGCTGGATATTTTAAATAATAATTCTTAGGGGGCTAAGGTCCTTGATTAACATTTCTAATTTTGTTTTCATATCATCTAGTTGTTTATCAAGCTGAATTAAACATGTAATCAGTTTGAAAATTTCATCGAATACTAATTAACAGTAAACTTAAACAAATCCAATTCAGCCCACCAAAATTTAATAGTTCATGCCTCTTAACGAAAATGACCTCCTTCATTTACTGATGTAATCCCTCTAATCATAATTGCTTCTTAATTTTGTAGAGGTCAATCTTGATTTCCTTTTGACATCTCAATTTAGTGTTGGATATGTGTGGAGAAAAATGTTTGATTACATTTATATGAAGTGATGATTATCTATTATGGTAATCCCTAACTTTTCTTTGTGGGTGTTTACTGCATTAATTCCTCTGGTCTGTAATTATGCATATGTATCACCAGGTTGAATAGATCCTGACTAAAATGCTATCCTCAATGAGATTGATGAGTATGCAATATACAACTATCTCTTTAATTGAGATCAATCTCATCCGGTGGTATATAAAACTAATGTGTATTACAATATAGTTTAGTTGAAACCAATACCATTATGCAGTAACAGATATCTCAAAAGAAGAAAATAAAATGTCTTTGATCTAGAAAAATAAAATTTATATGCCAAATTCTTTGATCTTATAGACAAAATCCTTTCCTTAATCTCATTCATGACTAGTTAATTAAATGATAGTGGTAGTCTGGGTTTTTTGGGTTTTAAATTTTCATTTATTATTGGCATGTGATAATTGTATTAATTATGGAATGAAAAATTAAACTCCTCCATCTCTCCTTGAAGGGTAATCATTTTTTGATGGTTTGAATTCGCCCACCATTTCCAAAGGAAGTTAAGACTATGATAGGGACAACATTGAATTATTTAGATTAATTCCATATTGTCGATGTCATATAACCATCAAAATAAGTTGACTATAAAGTGTTATAACTTATTCTATTTCCCCTCAAGGATATTTTTTATTTTAACCCCATCAAATAGTCAGGTATATTATTCAAAAGGACTGACCACATTGATCACTGTTACTTTTCCAATTATGACAGTCAAATCATATTATCTTTTCCACTAAAGATCATTTTACTTTGTAGTCTACAGGGTTTGTATACTTTGTCATTGATACTATTAGGAATGGGAACACTGACAGGGGGGGGGTGAATCAGTGTTCACTATATTTTAACTTTTCCCTTTAATCTTTATTTTGAACATAAATGCTTAAGTACTAAAATAAACATTCAGATAAACATAAAACATGAAATCAACACATGACACCAATATGGTTATGGGGAAACCCAAATAGGTAAAAACCTTGGTGGGACTTGATACCCACTAATATTCTGCACTAGTGTTTTGTGATCCTTGTTAGAAGATCCTTTACCCTGTTAGGAGTAGCTTTACAATGCTTTAAGTATAGTAGACCTTGTTAAGGGTTAGACCCTGTTAGGAGTCTTTTACAATGATCCTTGTTAGGGGAGTGGACTCACTTTCCTAGAGCTCACTGCTCAAATGGTGAAGGCTACAACCTTCTAATTTTAGATACACACTATATTTGCAGGTGAACTGTCACTGTGACACTTCTTGTCAGATCAGTTCCTTTGGTGTGCTGATACTTTGACCTCTAGAAAAGCTCTAATACATCTTGTCCTATCTTCACATACCTCTTCTCTCCTTATCACAACTCTCTTATCACTTCCATACCGAATACAATGGGTGCATCTTATATTTATATGCTGATACACACAAAACAATTAGGTCAGCCCTATAACTAATTACAAACAATGCTTCCAAATGAATTCCCTTAAGCATGCTTACAATTATACATATAAAAATGCCAGAAACCTAAATACAATGGGCACATGGCCCTTACAACATTAAATTATAATCACAAATCAAAATGCTAACTATTGGTTCCATGCTCTGTTCTCTGTTGGCACACACTGGCTGTGCAACTTCAACTCTCTGTAACTTTCACATCTTTGCATATCTACTTATGCACTCATAGACTAAGAATAAGTATAGTCTAACAAAGTTAACTTCTAGGGAACATACCATAATTAATCTGTACACATGTGCGTTGATGCTCTGAGCTGCAGGAACTCTATGCATTGTCTAGTCTTCAACACTTAACTAAATTTTGATCTTTACACTAAGTGTGCTGACTCCAAACTGCTATATGACTTTGTTGCCATAATGAAAACACTATATCTAGTCATATGCCTTAGTATAGACAACTTTCCAACAATCTCCCCCTTTGTCATTGATGGCAACAAAGGAATGTGACCAAGTTGCTCACTATTCCTTTACACAAAAACTTTTGTCTTCTATTATATACACAACTCCTCCTTTGGCATTAATGACAAAGGTGCATCAAAAAGCTATATCTACACATACTCATTGAGGGAAAACTTCCAGATATGAAATCTTAAGGTTTTGGATCTCCTTCTTCCAAAAGGTTATCAAAGAGTTAACTATCTGGAGATGGGTGCATAATGCATATTGAAGCTTCTCCATCTTCTCCAAGTCACTGATGGGACCATCATCATAAGTTACGATGGTGGCATCAATCTCATTTATATTCTAATTGAGGATGTCTAAAGAGGGCACAAGAACATTGCTCAACTGAGTCTGTCTGGACCTTATCCTTGTTATCTCTTTTTCTTCCTTCTCAATCTTGTCTATCTCTCCTTGGTAGACATTGTTGCACATGTTCACATCAGTGGACATGTTTGACACTAAATTATTTACCTACTCAATCATTATTTCTACCTCTTTTATCTTCTTGAAATGATTGTCGGTTAGCTTGTCTTGATCCATGCATGCTGCAATGATCCTTCTTCCTTCATCAGCAAATTCTTTCAAGGATGCTTGACCAGACTTAAGAGAATTCAAGTCTAGTGCAAAGTTTCTCATTAGTTCATTTAATCTCTTCTTTAAGTACTTCTCTTCTGCTACTATGGACGCAGATTCTTCTAGGCTAGAAAAATTGCTTTTGAATTGTGAGATGACTATACTCACATCATAAACCGAATGTAATTTTTGCACTTTCATATCTTCTAGCAAAAAACTATTCAAAATATTAATTGATTCCACAAGGAGAGGATTTATCATGACTTGCTTCTACTTTTCCTTTTCCATAGCCAAGACGTTGAACTTAATTAGGTATTCTTCTTTCCAAGAGTCCAAACTACTTGTGTCAGGTGTCAAACTTGACAACAATGTTGAGGAGGGAGTGATGGGAGTGCTATCCATCACTTCTTGTTTCACTATGACCACTTCAACAAAAGTTTCATCTTTACTTTCTTTTTCCTCTTCTCTTCTTCTCTTCTCTTCTTCTTTCTTTTCTTCTTCTTTCTCATTAGATACATCTTCTATGAGTACTTCTTGCTGAGTGGGAGGTGTATTGCTGCATAAGATTTTAGCTTCTTCAGTACTAACAAATTCTTCCTCAAACTTTTCCAAATCCTTATCAGTAGCTGCCATGGCTATCTCCACATTATCTATGATAATAGTGCTACCTTCGTGTGATTTTGAGATGGGCACAAACTTGTTTGCTTCTGTTTGAGTTTCTGCTATGGGCGCTGAATCCCGAGGACCTGTCACTAGTACATTGAAGGTCTCTATTTCTTTGTCTTACTTACTAGGTGCATGAGTGATAGGCGTAGCAGGTGGTTTTATGTGTTGTTCTAATAAAACCTTTTCAAAGGCCTTCTCTATTTCCTTTTTTATCAGCTCATAGTCTTCATTCATAATGTGTAGAGTTCTCATCTTTATCCTTAAGTGCATCTTCACCAAATTTAATATCAGTGCCTCTTCTTCTTAAGAACATATTGGTAGAGTATCTTCTAATACTTTTTATCTGATCATTAGATCATCTTCATTTTCTTGTCTTTTTTGGTATTCTAAAATATCTCATATTTTATCTAGAATAGAGGTTTTCAACTCAAGGACTATCTTCTTGAACTTGATCATATGTTTGACAATCATACTATGTATTTCTGATTTGTCAATCTCACTGTATGTATCATAATACTTCCCTACTTGATCAATTCTACCCTCATCAATAATTCTTGTGCTCAAAACTTTAAGGCTTGGTCTGAATCCTACCTTAGAAGGTGCTTGAATGTTTTTCATGCTCCTTGTAGCTCACAAGGATGGATGACTAGTGCTAGCTTCTTTCTTCCTCTTGACTATTGGCTTATACTCTGGAAGAGTGGTAAGGTCAATAGTATCTTTGGGCACAAAAGGAGTATTATCTTCTTTACCCTTTTGACTATCATCTGATTCAGTTTTTATCTTCTTCAATTTAGGATCTTCCTATTCTTCTTCTACTGTTGTGCTTTCCAATTCTAGGGAAATCTTTTCATCCCTTTCTTTATTAAGGTATGCTTGAGACACACCATGTATTCTCAAGATCTCAGAAGTGACCTTTGTAACCTTTCTTTTAGTTGCTGCACTATTAAGTTTTACATCAACTTCTCTAGTCTTTTCCTCATAGGTTCCCCACCTAGGTTCATTAGGATCTTTGGGGGCTGACAGAAGTACCTATGCATAAGCTTCAAGAACTCATTCCTCTACCTCATACCCAAGTGGATGAATCCACTTAGTTCTAGGCTCAACAGCTTCCATACATGTAGTATTAGTCTCCACCATAAAACATATTGTATCCTTATATTTTTCTACAATGCTTTCTAGAATCCTATACCTCATCTGCATCTTAGCTCTAAAGGTATTCAATTCCAATGTGACATATTCTCTTAGTGTGCTTTATGTGGATGCTTTGTTGGATATTTGAGGCATTATTGGAATGGACTTGTCCAAATACAAATCTAAAACTCTTCCAACTATATGAAGGTACATATAGATGATTAGGGACCCAAACCTGAATATATTTGTCTTTTCATGTTTGATAACTTTGATGTTATCTATCAACTATGTGCGCAAGATCTCACACAAGTTGAATTATCCATCTTCCTTTACTAGTCTGATGGTAGCAAGAATAGTGCCCGCAGACACACTATTCACCCTGCTAGTGTGATGAAATCTATAACCTAGTATCATTGACATCAATTTGATGTCTTCTTGCTCAATCATCTCAATAGTCATGTTGTTCCTATCACTCCTTGACTTACATACTTTCTCTACAATTTTCCTAACATCCTTGCCCACTGGAAGGATGACGCATGTCCTAGAAAGGCCTATCATCTCATCTATCAGATCACTTGTGATTCTTATTGGAACATATCCAACCCAAAATAGATCATCATGGATTCTACTCAATAAGACCTTTATCCATTATGTCTCATAGAATTCATATGTCATAGCATACTCAACAATAGGGTGATCATTCCATTTGGTGTATTCATCCATGAATGTTTTATCCTATTTCAACATGGTATCCATATGCACCCTTAACCTATCTAGTCCAACAGGTTCTTTCTTACAGTAGATGTAAGCCCTTATGTCTTCCACATGCATGATGCCCATAGGTGTGTAGGAGAAAGCTCCATCTAAATCATCTAGGGTTGATTTAAATGGGTGCCTCTTGAAAACATATCTTTTATTCTTAGCGACATCATAAATAATGGGAGTGGACATGACTTACTTGTTAATCACTTTCCAACTAAACTTTGAGATAATCTGATGGCTTCTGAATTGACGCAATGAGCTAGGGTTTCTACAACTAACCAAATACACTGCAAACACTGATAGTTAAATCTCCAAATCTTCACAAGAACTTTCAAGGCTCTTTCTGCTCTCTATCGCTCTGAATTTGAATGCAATGAGCAATCAAATAACTTTCTATGTACTTAAAAAGTGAAAATTCTGCCATTAATGCAAGTTGCATAAACCAAGTTGTCACTTCAAAATTTGCAACTCGAATTCTGCTAACATTCACCATGTTCACTCTTGTACGAAGGTTCCTATACAATCCAAAAACTTAAGTCCAAAGGTGCATACTCTGAGGATGAGTATACTAGCCATGTAGGGGTCTAGAGCTAAATTAGCTCCCCCTATGACCCTAAGGGCCATTCATACAGATGTAGAGGGTGCATCCACTAGGGATGCATCCAATACATTCTCATCAGCTTTTTCCTTCTTTCCTTTTGACCAAATTAAGCTCGCATCCTCTGAGGCTTTCAAAAACTTGACTTCTCCTTCAGGATCCAAAATTGGTTCTTCGGTCTTTTTAGGGCTTTCCTAACCATACATCCTTGATCTACAGAACTTTGAGATATGTCCAGCCTTGCTACAGGAGTGAAAAATTACTAGAGGTCTATTATTCCTTGGTGCATTGACATGAGTCACCATTTTACATGTTCTGGCTGAGTGACCATTATAGTTACATATCTAACATGTAACATTCTAAGAACTTCTTACATTTGTCTGATTCTGATTTCTTTGATCATGTTGAGTCTTGATCTTCTTACTAGTCTTGCAATTCATAGCTTTATGACCAAATCTATTGCATGAATAATAGTAACCATTAAAAGGTCTTACTTCTATACAGTTTCTTGCAATGTGTCCATGCTTATTACATGCAAAAAAAGTGCATTCTACAGGCTTGCGCTCATTCTTAGGAGGACCACCATTGTCTTTGGTTTGATCTTTAGTCTTCTCAGTATCAGTAGAGTCATTTTGTGTTTCCTTTTTTTCTCACATATTGTCAATCTAATTTTGTGCTTCATTGTATCCAATACAGCTAGTGTCTCCTTTGGCTCTTGTTGCATACAACTAAGATTCTACCAAATCGGCACTGGTGTGTAATTTGTCAATATGATCCTTTGCCTTTTTCAAATCAGATTCCAAGCTTTCTTTTTTATTCCTTAGCTCCAAGATTTCTAAGTTAGCTTCCCTTAGTTCTTCATTGAGTTGAAGATTCTCCTTGACTTGTTCATTATAGACATCTTGATTCTTCATTAGTTTGTCATCAAATTCTTCAAGCTGATTTAATAAGGATGTGTTTTCTTCACTTAACTTCTTGACCTTTTCTTCAAGTTCACTATTAGAGCTTCATTTCAAATCCTTTCTTAGTCTTTTGATAACTAATTGAGCATCGCTGAATTTTTCTTTTAGTTCTTCAATTTCTCTTTCTAAATTGTCTAGGTCTTCAAGAGCGACTTCAAGATTTTTCTTCAGAAGTTTCATTTCTAATTTTTCCATGATCTCATCAAGTGGTTAAACTTATTTTCTGAGGACCAGAGCTCTGATACCAATTTTTAGGAATGGGAACACTAAGAGAGGGGGAGGGGGGTTGAATCAGTGTTCACTGTATTTTAACTTTTCCCTTTAATCTTTATTCTAAACTTAAATGCTTAAGTACTGAAATAAACATTCACATAAACATGAAACATGAAATCAACACATGACACCAATATGGTTACAGGGAAACCCAAATAGGTAAAAACCCCAGTGGGACTTGATACCCACTAATATTCTACACTACTATTTTTTGATCCTTGTTAGAAGATCCTTTACCCTGTTAGGAGTAGCTTTACAATGCTTTAATTACAGTAGACCTTGTTAAGGGTTGGACCCTGTTAGGAGTCATCCCTATTAGGGGAGTGGACTCACTATCCTAGAGCTCACTGCTCAAATGGTGAAGGCTACAACCTTCTGATTTCAGATACACACTATATCTGCAGGTGAATTGTCACTGTGACACTACTTGTCAGATTAGTTCCTTTGGTGCACTAATGCTTTGACCTCTAGAAAAGATCTAATACATCTTATGCTATCTTCACATACCTCTTCTCTTCTTATCACAACTCTGCTATCACTTCCATACCAAATATAATGGGCGCATCTTATATTTATATGCTCATACACACAAAACAATTAGGTCAGCCCTATAACTAATTACAAACAATGCTTCCAAATGAAGTGGCTTAAGCATTCTTATAATTATACATATCAACATGTCAGAAACCTAAATACAATGGGCACCTAGCCTTTATGTAACATTAACTTATAATTGCAAACCAAAATGCTAATTGTCGGCTCCATGCTCTATTCTCTTCTGGCACACACTAGCTGTGCAACTTCAATTGGCTATAACTTTCACATCTTTGTATATCTACTTATGCACTCATAGACTAAGCATAAGTATAGTCTAACAAACTTAACTTGTAGGGTGCATACAATAATTTAGCCATGCACATGTCTGTTGATGCTCTGAGCTACAGGAACTCTGTGCACTGTCTAGTCTTCAACACTTAACTGATTTCTGATCTTTACACTAAGTGCACTGACTCCAAACTGCTATATGACTTTTTTGTCATAATGAAAACACTATATCTAGTCATATACCTTAGTATAGACAACTTTCCAATAGATACCACATTCCTCTTTCTCATTTGTTAAGTGTTATATGGATTAATTTTTTAATGGTTGATCATAAAATATCATATTTTACTATCAAAGTAGGGACAACCTTGTCTTGTGGATAGTATATTAGTACGAATAGTGAATTATATTAAAAGTATGTCAAGATATCAAGAGAGCATAGTAGTTTCTCTTAAAGGATTGATCAGAGCTCTTGTTTCCATGTAGGAGAGAAGGGAAATTTTTTTTTGACATGAATGTGGTGAGTTGTGGTTAGAAGATGGTCATGAAAATTTGTGAATTCTAAGGGTTGATGTGTTCCTTGGATTGTATAAGTTTTTAAGGGGGATGTTAGGGTTACATAAAAATTGTTCAAGTTGTGATCATCATTATAGTACACACTCAATCCACTTGTTTTAGCTCCTAGACATGAGGATCTAACTATGGTTTAGTGTTTCACCAATACACTTTGACCATCCCTAGGCCCTCTATAACTTGTAGCATACTCTTGACACATGAACTTACCCACTTGATCATTTGGACTCACCAACATGTATCATCTTGTAGGACAACACTCACCAAATCCCTTGGTTGCATCAACATCCCTTGGCATTGGGCTACTCCTTTCACCATGATACAACCTCTGGTGTCTTCAACAACCTTGGAAGTAAATTCTCTTCATTAATAGTTTTTAATTTTGTAAGAAAATCATCCAAATTTTAGGATGACCCTCCCAAGGCTCATTCCCTTGTTGGATTTCAACCATGAATAAACAAGATGATTCACAAAGTGGTCTTTCCTACATTTGACAGTAAACATGGTATTATTGACCACAAGGGAAGACAATCCTCCTTCAAAATATGAACAAATGTAGAGTGGGATGGAAATGGACAATGACCAAGAAATATATGAACTTCAAGAGAACACAAAGGTACAATAGATCTCTAATGAAAAGTCAAACTAATTTGACTATAAGAGCTATAAATTTGAGAATGAACAGTGAAATCAAAGAAGGGTAACTAAACAACTTAACCACCTTGAGAAATTAGGATGGCACTAGAGAATTCTACTCATAAATTTTTTAGCACAAAAAGCATGAGGGGTTAACAATTCAACTTATAATCTGATCCATTTCAACATATTTAACTATTCACTGTTGAAAGGCTTGAGAAATCATACTAAGATTGACTAATTCACTAATGGGAACTATATGGGAATTTTATGTGGGATGAATGGGTGAGTGAAATTTTCTCAACCATCCATTCCACTAATCATATGGTATAAATTATGAGAATTTAAGCCGAACAACTTATACTATTACTGTCATAACATTAAGAAAGTCTCGTTGTCACCATGCAATCAGACCTTGAGGATCAACCAACACCTTTAGTCAAAGCACAAAATAAGTATATTGGGTACCTGTAAACTTAGTTATATCATAGCCAACCTTTAGAAACTAATCAAGGGACTAAACTTAACAAAATTGGTATATTGTTGTTACTATTATCATACCCTTTTCAATGAGGGTTTTATAACTATTTTAGAAAAATCAATTGGATTTTACTCTATATTTCATGATAGTACATAAGACTTGAACCAAAAGGAAAGTGATTTAATTTTCTTTGTCACTAGATCAATTATTCATCAAAATAAATCTATATAACTCCAAACTAAGTGTTACTAGAATTTGCAGAAAAATAACATTAAAATTACATTATCTTTTTTCAATTCTTCCACTAAACTATGAATTGACTATAACTCTAAATCTCTGTATTTTTATAGTAACTGATATATTGAATGGTTTTAATGATTGATTATGATTGAAGGAAGGTTAAGGAAGATCTCATCAACCTCATAGAGGGTTTGGAACAAGTGTTTCTATCTTGGTTTTGGATTCCACGTATAAGATTACATTAGGATAGTTGTATTTTCCCAAGGCATGTGGATTGTTTGACATAATGTCTTAAAGAGATGTCATTCCATGGAATGCAATAATCGCAAGCTATGTAGACTCATTATTTGTTTAAAAGGCTTTACAAACATTCAAGAAAATAAATTGGGAGGTGTAAAGCCATATTCTTTTCCACCATCTTCCCTGCCAGTAAAAAAATGAAATCTTTTGAATATGTTATGTACAATTTTTTGAAAATACTAAAGGTTCATCAAAATTATAATGATAGGTGTCATCCTATTTCCAATGGTTTCCTCAATAGGCCTTGATGATAATGTTTTATGTGATATGAAATTTTTTGTCGCACATACAACATTCTTATTGGAGCCTACTAGTAGGTGAAATAGGGCATCAACATTCTAATGATAGCCCTCGTCAAATTTTGAATGAATATCTCAATAAGCTCTAATAAGATTGTTGTGCATGCAACAAAAAACTTCATCACACATACAAAAATATTAATATAAGCTACCACAATGTGTTCATAAAAAAATTGATGAAAGTGTTTTCATCATAAGCTTTGACGAAATTACAATGACAAAAACCTATCCAACATTTGATCAAACTTTCGAGAAAAAATCATCACAATTTTGATGATATTTCGTCAGAAAATGCATCCAAATGAGTTAGTGACCTCTTTGGAAGATATTAAAATAGAAAATTTCTTCTATCTAAACTAACTAATGGGTCCATATCCAAGAGAAAGAACCTAATCTAAAGTAGAATTGTGATACTTAATGTCACAAACACAATCTAAATCTATAAATCCAACCAAGTCAATTGAAAAAATAACTCTCCCAAACCCAAGTGTGACATGAAGATAGTGAGTAATCCTCTTAGCTAATTTCCAATGCAATACATGAGACTGTTAGGAATGGGAACATTGAGAGAGGGGGGGGGCGGGGGGCGGGGGGGGGGGGGGGGGGGGGGGGGGGGTGAATCAGTGTTTGTTGTATTTTAACTTTTCACTTTAATCTTTATACTGAACTTATATGCTTAAGTACTGAATTAAACATTCACATAAAAATGAAACATGAAATCAACACATGACACCAATATGGTTATGGGGAAACCCAAATAGATAAAAACCTCAATGGGAATTGACACCCACTAATATTCTACACTAGTGTTTTGTGATCTTTGTTAGAAGATCCTTAACCCTGTTAGCAAGTTCTTTACAATGCTTTTAGTATAGTAGACCTTGTCAAGGGTCAGACCCTATTAGGAGTCTTTTACAATTGTCCCTATTAGGGGAGAGGATGCACTGTCCAAGAGCTCACTACTCAAGTGGTGAAGGATACAACCTTCTGATCTCAGATACACACTATATTTGTAGGATGAACTGTCACTATGAAACTTCTTGTCAGATCAGTTCCTTTGATGCGTTGATGCTTTGACCTCTACCAAAGCTCTAATACATCTTCTAGTGTCTTTGCACACTTCTTCTCTTCTATTACAACTCTCTAACAACTTCCATGCTGAATACAATGGGCGGACCTTATATTTATACGCTCATACAAAATAAACAACTAGGTCGGTCCTTAGACCTATTACAAACAAGGCTTCCAAATGAATTGGCTTAAGCATGCTTACAATGAAACATATAAACATGTCATAAACCTAAATATAATAGGTGCATTGCCTTTACAACATTACATTATAACCAAAAACCAAAATACTAACTGTCAACTTCATGCTTTGTTCTTCTCTAGCACACACTGGCTATGCAACTTCAACTGATTATATCTTTCTCATCCTTGCACATCTGATCATGTGCTCATAGATTAAGAAAGAATATATTCTAAGAAACTTAAATTCTATGGCACATACCATAATTCATCCATACACATGTGCGCTGATGCTCTAAGCTACAGGAACTCTGTACATTGTCCAGTCTTCAACACTTAACTAATTTCTGATCTTCTCTTCAAGTGCGCTGACTCCAAACTGCTATATGACTTTGTTTCCATAATGAAAAATCTATATCAAGTCATATACATCAGTATAGACAACTTTCCAACAATCTCCCCCTTTGTCATTGATGGCAACAAAGGAATATGGCCAAGTTGCTAACTTTCCTTAATACAAAAACTTTTTGTCATCTATACATATACTTATATCTCCCTATACATATTATGATCCATATTCTATACAAAACTCCCCCTTTGACATTAATGACAAATATGTTACAAAAAAATGTATCTATACATACTCACTAAGGGAAAATATCCGGATATGCAATCTTAAGGTTATGGATCTCCTTTTTCCAAAAAGTTATCAAAGAGTTAACTATCTGGAGATGGGCACATAAAGCATACTGAAGTTTCTCCATCTTCTTCAAGTCTATGGAAGGACCTTGATCATAGGTTATCATGCTGGCATCAATCTCCTTGATGTTCTGATTGAGGATGTCTAATGAGGGCGCAAGAGCATTCCTCAACTGAGTCTGTCTAGACCTTATGTTTGCCATCTCTTTCTCTGCTTTCTCAATTTTGACCAAATGACCTTGGTAGACATTGTTGCACATGTTCACATCATTCTATGTGTCTTTCACTAAACTCTTCACTTGCTGAATCATAGCTTCCGCCTCTTTTATTTTCTTGAAATGAGCATCAGTAAGCTTGTCCTGATCCATGCAGTCTGCAATGAATTTCCTTCCTTGATTAAAAACTTCTTTTAAAGATGATTGACCAGTCTTGAGTGAATTCAAATCTAGTGCAAAGTTTCTCATCAACTCATTCAATCTCTTCTTTAGATACTTTTCTTCTGCAACTTGGGATGTAGATTCTTCAAGGCTTGAGAAATTACTTTTGAACTGAGAAATGATTGTACTTACTATTGGAAAGTTGACTATACTGAAGTATATGACTAGATATAGTGTTTTCATTATGGCAAAAAAGTCATATAGCATTTTGGAGTTAGCGCACTTAGTGTAAACATCAGAATTCAGTTAAGTGTTGAAGACTAGACAGTGTACAAAGTTCCTGCAGCTCAGAGAATCAGCGCATGTTTGTACGGATGAATTTTGGTATGCGCCCTGGAAGTTAAGCTTGTTAGACTATAATTATGCTTATTCTATGAGCACATAAGTAGATATGAAAAGATGTGAAAGTTACAGTCAGTTGAAGTTGCACAGCCAGTGTGTGCCAGCAAAGAACAAAGCATGGAGCCAACACTTAGCATTTTGATTTGCGATTGTAATGTAATATTGTAAAGGCCATGCACCTATTGTATTTACATTTCTGACATGTTTATTTATATAATTATAAGCATGCTTAAGCAAATTCATTTGGAAGCATTGTTTGTAATTAGTTATAGGGCTAACCTATTCGTATAATTTGTATGAGCACATAAATATAAGGTGCGCCCATTGTATTCGGTATGGTAGTTGTAAAAGAGTTTTGATAAGGAGAGAAGAGGCATGCGAAGAAAGAATAAGATGTATTAGAGCTTTGCTAGAGGTCAAAGCATCAGCACACCAAAGGAACTGATCAGACAAGTAGTGTCAAAGTGATAGTTCACCAGAAGATATAGTGTGTATCTGAATTCAGAAGGTTGTAGCCTTCACCATTTGAGCAGTGAGCTCTGGGACAGTGACTCCACTCCCCTAATAGGGATCATTGTAAAAGACTCCTAATAGGGTCCGGCCCTTAACAAGTTCTAATGTACTTAAAGCATTGTAAAGCTACTCCTAACAGGGTAAAGGATCTTCTAACAAGGATCGCAAAAGACTAGTGCAAAATATTAGTGGGTATCAAGTCCCATTGGGGTTTTTACCTATTTGGGTTTCCCCATAACCATATTGGTGTCATGTGTTGATTTCATGTTTTATGTTTATGTGAATGTTTATTTTAGTAATTAAGCATTTAAGTTGAGAATAAAGATTAAAGGGAAAAGTCAAAATACAATGAACACTAATTCACGCCCCCTCTCAGTGTTCCCATTCCTGACAATTGGTATCAGAGCTCTAGTCCTCAGCCTAGAATTTTAATGACTTGAGAAGATGATGGACAAAGATGATATGAAACATCTGAAAAGAAATCTTGAAGCTGCTCTTGAAGATCTAGACAAGTCAGAAAGAGAATCTAAAGAACTAAAGGATAAACTCAGTGATGCTCAATTAGTCATCAAAAAGCTAAGGAAATATTTGAAGGAATTCTATACCAGTGATCTAGGGACAATGGTCAAGAAGCTTAATGAAGAAAACAAATCCTTAAAAGAAAAACTTGAAGAGGTTGATGATAAGCTGACTAATAATCAAGCAGTCTATGATGAAAAAATAAAAGAGAACCTTCAGTTGAATAAAGAACTAAGGCAAGAGAACATGGAAATCTTGGAGTCTAAATTGAAAGAAGAAAATAATCATATTGAAAAATTACACACCAGTGTTGATTTGGTAGAATCTCAATTGTATGCAAGAAGAGCCAAAGGAGACACTGGCTATATTGGATACAATGAAGCACAAAATTAGATGGACAATATGTGAGCAAGAAAGGATTCACAAAAGGAGTCTACTGATGCTAAAAAGACTGAAGATCAAACCAAAGATAATGGTGGACCACCTAAGAATGAGCGCAAGCAAGTAGAACGCACTTATTTTTCTTGTAACAAGCATGGACACATTGCGAGGAACTGTATAGAGGTAAAAACTTTTAATGGTTACTATTATTCATGCAACAAGTTTGGTCATAGAGCTATGAATTGCAAGACTAGTAAAAAGAATAGAATTCAGAAAGATCAGAGAAATTAGAATTAGACAAATGTAGGAAGTTCTCAGAATGTTACATGTCAGATATGTAACTATAATGGTCACACAACAAAACAGTGCAGAATGGTGACTCATGTCAATGCGCTGAGGAATATAAGACCTCCAGAAATTGGTCACTCTTGTAACAAGGCTGGACACATCTCAAGGTTCTATAGATCAAGGATGGAAGGTCAGCGAAGCCCTAAAAAGGTTGAAGAACTAGTTTTGGATCCCGTAGGAGAAGTTAACTTTATCAAAGCCTCAGATGATGCAAGCATGATTTGGTTAGAGAAAAAGAAGGAAAAGACTGATGAGAATGTATTGGATGCATCCCCAATGGACACACCCTCTACATCTACATGAATGACCCTCAGGGTTATAGGGGGAGCTAATTTATCTCTACACCCCTACGTGGTTGGTATACTCATCCTCAGAGTATGTGTAGTTGGACTTAAGCTTTTGGAGTGTTTAGGAACCTTCATGCAAGAGCGCACATGTTGATTGTTAGCAAAACTCAAGTTGCAAATTTTGAAGTGACAACTTGGTTTACATGACGTGCATTAATGGTGGATTTTTCACTTTTAAAGTACACAAAAGTTATTTGATTGCTCATTGCATTCAAATTTAGGGTGATAGAGAGTAGAAGGAGCCTTCGAAGTTGTTGTGAAGTCTTGGTGATTGATCTATCAGAGATTTCCTATAGTTATCAGTGCATTTGATTGGTTACAAGAACCCTAACTCATTGCACCAATTCAAAAGCCGTCATATTATCTCTAAGTTCAGTTGGAAAGTGATTAACAAGTAAGTCATGGCCACTCCCATTGTTTATGATGTCTTTGAGAATAAAAGATATCTTTTTAAGAGGCACCCATTTAAATCAACCCTAGATGATTTAGAGGGAGCATTCTCCCGCACGCCTATGGGCATCATGCATGTGGAAGACATAAGGGCTTACATCTACTATAAGAAAGAACCTGTTCGACAAGATAGGTTAATTGTGCATGTGGATACCATGTTGAAATAGGATAAAACATTCATGGATGAATAAACCAAATGGAATGATCATCCTATTGTTTAGTATGCTATGATATATGAATTCTATGAGATAGAATGGATAAAGATCTTATTGAGCAGAATCCATGATGATTTTTTTTGGATTGGAGATGTTCTAGTTATAATCACAAATGACTTAATTCATGAGATGACAGGCCTTTCTAGGATAGGCATCATCCTTCCTATGGGAAAGGATGTAAGGAAAATGGTAGAGCAAGTATATAAGTCAAGGAGTGATAGGCGTGGCATGACTATTGAGCTGATTGAGAAAGAAGACATCAAATTGATGTCAATGATACTGGGTTATATATTTCATCACACCAACAGGGTGAATAGTTTGTCTGCGGGCACTATTCTAGCTGCTATCAGACTTGTGAAGGAAGATGGAGAGTTCAACTTGTGTGAGATCTTGCACACATAGTTGATAGATAACATCAAAGCTATCAAACATGACAAACAAAAGATATTCTGGTTTGGATCCCTAATCATCTACATGTACCTTCATATTGTTGGGAAGCTATCAAATTTGTACTTCCAGACAAGTCCATTCCAACAATGCCTCAGATATCCAACAAAGCATCCATTGAAATTACACTAAGGGATTATATCACTTTGGACTTGAAGACCTTTAGAGCTAAGATGAAGATGAGGTATAGGATTCTAGAAAGCATTATAGAGAAATATAAGGATACTATATGCTTTATGGTGGAGACTGATACTACATGTATGGAAGTTGTTGAGCCTAGAAGCAAGTGGATTCATCCACTTGGATATGAAGTAGAGGAACAAGTTCTTGAAGCTTATGCACAGGTACTTCTGTCAACCCCCAAAGATATTAATGAATGTAGGTGGGGAACCTATGAGGAAAAGAATAGATAAGTTGATGCAAAACTTAACAATGCAGCAACTAAAAGAAAGGTTGCAAAGGTCACTTCTAAGATCTTGAGAATACATGGTGTGTCTCAAGTAGACCTTGATAAATAAAGGGATGAAAAGATTTCCCTAGAATTGAAAGGTGCAATAAGAGAGGAAGAACAAGAATATCCTAAGTTGAAGAAGATGAAAACTAAATCAGATGATAGTCAAAAGGGTAAAGAAGATAATACTCCTTCTATGCTCATTGATACTATTGATCTTACCACTCCTCCATAGTATAAGCCTATAATCAAGAGGAAGAAAGAATCTAGCACTAGTCATCGATCCTCGTGAGCATTAAGGAGAAAGAAAAACATTCAAGCACCTCCTAAGGCAGGATTCAGACCAAGCCTTAAAGTATTGAGCACTAGAATTGTTGATGAGGGCAGATTTGATCAAGTAGGGAAGTTTTATGAAACTTACAGTGAGATTGACAAATCAGAGATACATGAGATGATTGTCAAACATATGATAAAGTTCAAGAAGAAAGTTCTTGAATTGAAAACATAAATTCTAGATAAGGTATGGGAAATAATGGACACCTTAAAAAGACAAGCCACTGAAGAAGATCTAAGAATAAGGGAACAAATTCTTGATTCCACTCTTCCAGTATGTTCTATTGAAGAAAGGTCATTGTTACTAAATATAGTGAAGCCACACTTAAGGAAAAAGATGAGAACTCTACACATTATGAACAAACACTATGAGCTGATAACGAAGGAAATAGAGAAGGAAATTGAAAAGGTGTTATTAGAACAACACATAAAATCACCTACTACGCCCATCACTCATGCACCCTGTAAGAAAGAAAAAGAAATAGAGACCTTCAATGTACCAATGATAGGTCCTTAGGACTTAGCACCCATAGCAAAAACTCAAACAAAATAAAAATAAGTCTGCGCCCATCTTAGAATCACATGAAGGAAACACTATTTAAATAGATAATGTGGAGATAGCCATGGCGGCTACTCATAAGAATTTGGACAAGTTTGAGGAAGCATTTGTTAGTACTGAAGAAGCTAAAATCTTATGCAGCAATACACCTCCCACTTAGCAAGAAGTACTTAGAAGATGTATCTGATAAGAAAGAAGAAGAATAGGTAGAAAAGAAAGAAGAAGATACTTATGTTGATCTTGCAAAGGTAAAACCATAAGTGATGGACAACACTCCCATCACTCCCTCCTCAGCATTGTTGTCAAGTTTGACACATGACACAAGTAGTTTGGACTCTTGGAAAGAAGAAGACCTAATTAAGTTCAATTTCTTGGCTATGGAGAAGGCAAAAGAAAAGCAAGTTATGAGGAATCCTCTCTTGATATAATTAGTGAATATTTTGAATAGTTTTCTACCAAAGGATAAGAAAGTGCTAAAATTACATTTATTTGATGATGTGAGTTCAGTCCTCTCACAGTTCAAAAACAAATTTTCTAGCCTAGAAGAATCTGTGTCCATAGTAGCAGAAGAGAAGTACTTAAAGAAGAGACTGAATGAGTTGATGAGAAACTTTGCACTAGACTTGAATTCTCTTAAGTATGGTCAAGCATCCTTGAAAGAATTTTTTGATGAAGGAAGAAGGATCATTGCGGCATGCATGGATCAAGACAAGCTCACCAATGCTCACTTTAAGAAGATAAAAGAGGCAGAAGGAATGATTGAGTAGGTAAAGAATTCAGTGTCAGACACATCCACTAATGTGAATAGGTGCAAAAATGTCTACCAAGGACAGTTAGACAATATTGAGAAGGAATAAAAAGAGATAACAAGGATAAGGTCCAGACAAACTTAGTTGAGGAATGGTCTTGTGCCCTCTTTAGACATCCTCAATTAGAATATAAAGGAGATTTATGCCACCATGATAAATTATGATCATGGTCCCATCAGTGACTTGGAGAAGATGGATAAGCTTCAATATGCATTATGCGCCCATCTCCAGATAATTAACTCTCTGATAACCTTTTGGAAGAAGGAGATCCAAAACCTCAATATTGCATATCCGGATGTTTTCCCTCAGTGAGTATGTGTATATATAGTTTTTTGATGCACCTTTGTCATTAATGTCAAAGGGGGAGTTGTGTATAGAATATGGAGTATATATATGTATAGGGAGATATAAGATTATGTATAAAAATGTATAGAAGACAAAAGTTTTTGTCTAAAGGAACAATTAGCAACTTGGCCATATTCCTTTGTTGCCATCAATGAAAAAGGGGGAGATTGTTGGCAAGTTAACTATACTAAATTATATGACTAGATATAGTGTTGTCATTATGGAAAAAAAGTCATATAGCAATTTGGAGTTAGCGCACTTAGTGTAAAGATCATAATTCAGTTAAGTGTTGAAGACTGGACAGTGTACAGAATTCTTGCAGCTCAGAGCATCAACACATGTGTGTATGGATGAATTTTGGTATGCACCCTAGAAGTTGAGCTTGTTAGAATATACTTATGCTTAGTCTATGAGTGCATAAGTAGATATGCAAAGATGTGAAAGTTACAGTCAGTTGAAGTTGCACAACCAGTGTGTGCCAGCAGAGAATAGAGCACGGAGCCAACAATTTGCATTTTGATTTTTGATTGTAATGTAATATTGTAAAGGCCATGTGCCTATTGTATTTAGGTTGCCAACATGTTTATATATATAATTGTAAGCATGCTTAAGCCAATTCATTTGGAAGTGTTGTTTGTAATTAGTTATAGGGCCAACCTAATTGTATAATTTGTATGAGTGCATAAATATAAGGTGCACCCATTATATTCGGTATGGTAGTTGTAAAAGAGTTGTGATAAGCAGAGAAGAGGCATGCAAAAAAAGCATAAGATGTATTAGAGATTTGCTAGAGGTCAAAGCATTATCTCACCAAAGGAACTAATCAGACAAGTAGTGTCAAAGTGATAGTTCACCAATAGATATAGTGTGTATCTGAATTCAGAAGGTTGTAGCCTTCACCATTTGAGTAGTGAGCTCTAGGACAATGAGTCCACTCCCCTAATAGGGATCATTGTAAAAGACTCCTAATAGGGTCCAACCCTTAACAGGGTCTACTATACTTAAAGCATTGTAAAGCTACCCCTAACAGGGTAAAGGATCTTCTAACAATGATCACAAAACACTAGTGCAGAATATTAGTGGGTATCAAGTCCCACCGAAGTTTTTACCTATTTGGGTTTCCCCGTAACCATATTGGTGTCATGTGTTGATTTCATGTTTCATGTTTATGTGAATGCTTATTTCAGTAATTAAGCATTTAAGTTCAGAATAAAAATTAAAGGGAAAAGTTAAAATGCAGTGACAACTGATTCACCCCCCCCTCTCAGTGTTCCCATTCCTAACACTTACATCATCAACAGAGTGTACCTTAGACACTTTCTTTTTTTTAGGAAACAAACTATTCAGTATGTTCACTAATTCCATAAGGAGAGGATTTCTCATTACTTATTTCTCCTTTTCCTTCTCCATAGCTAGGACGCTAAACTTAATCAGGTCTTCTTCTCTCCATGAGTCCAAACTGGATGTGTCCAGTGTCAAACTTCACAACAATGTTGAGCGGGGAGTAATGAGAGTGCTATCCATCACTTCTATTTTTACCTTGGCTAGTTCAATAGAAGTTTCATCTTTTTCTTGTTCTTGTTCTTTTTCTTGTTCTTGCTCTTGTTCTTCTTTCTTTTCTTCCTCTTCCATTTTCTCTTCTTCTTTCTTATTTGATATATTTTCAATCAATACTTCTTCTTGATATGTGGGAGGTATGTTGCTGCATAAAATCTCAGATTCTTGTGTACTCATAAAATCTTCCTCAAACTTGTCCAATTCTATGTCAGTGGCCGGCATGTCTATCTCCACATTATCAATGATAATGGTGCTATCCTTGAGTGATTCTGACATGAGCGCAGACTTGTCTGCCTCTTATTGCACTTCCACTATAGGCAATAAATCCTAAGGACCTATAGAATGTACTTTGATGGTCTCTAACCTTTTGGTAACCGTTATGGGTACATTAGCTATGGGCGCAGTAGGTGGATACATGTTTCTATTCGTAAATACCATCTCAAAGGATTTCTCTATCTCCTTTGCAATTAGCTCATAATTTTTATCCATTATGTTCAAAGTTCTTGTCTTAGTTCTAAGGTGGGGCTTCACTATATATAACAAAAATTTCTTTTCTTCTAGTTCACACACAGGAAGGGTATCATCAAGAATCTTTTCCCTTATCCGTAGATATTCCTCAATAGCCCGTCTCTTTTGGAATTCAAGGATATTCCATACATTGTCAAGAATCATTGTTTTTAGTTCCAAAACTATCCTTTTGAACTTGATCATGTGCTTTATGATCATGCTATGAATCTCTAACTTGTCAATTTCACTATACTTATCAAAAAACTTCCGTACTTGATCAATTCTTCCTTCATCAACTATTCTGGCACTTAGCACACTGAGACTAGGTTTGAAGCTTACTTCAGGAGGTGCTTGAGTGTTCCTTCTATTTCTAGTGACTCATGAGGATGGATGACTGGTGCCAACCTGTTTCTTCCTCTTACGCATTTCCTTATACTAGGGAGGAGCAGTAAGGTTAATGGTTACTTTGGGCACAGAAGGAGTATCATCTTCTTTACCCTTCTCACTATCATCTTTTTCAATTTTCACCTACTTCATCTTGGTATCATCAAACTTAGCTTCCATTGTGGATGCGCTCTTAATTTCCAAAGCAATATTTTCATCCCTTTCTTTATCAAGGTCTGCTTGAGATACACCATGAATCCTTAAGATCTCTGATGTGACTTTAGCAACCTTTCTTTTTGTTGCTGCGCTGTTAAGTTTAGCATCTACTTCTTTGGTTTTCTCCTCATATGTTCCCCACCTAGGTTCATTAGGATCTTTGGGGCCTGATAGTAGTACCTACGCATATGCTTCAAGGACCTATTCCTCTACCTCATAACAAAGTGGATGAATCCACTTAGTTATTGGGTCAACAACTTCTATACAAGTTGTGTCTATCTCCACCATAAAACAAATTGTATCCTTATACTTTTCCACAATGCTCTTTGGAATCATGTACCTCATTTTCATCTTAGCCCTGAAGATCTTCAATTCCAATGTTATATAATCTCTCAATGTCCTCTTGGTGGATGCTTTGTTAGATATCTGTGGCATGGTTGGTATGGACTTGTCCAAATACATATCTGATACTCTCCCAACTATATGAAGGTACATGTAAATGATTAAAGACCCAAACCTAAAAATTTGGGTCTTATCATGCTGGATGGCCTTGATGTTATCAATCAACTATGCACACAAGATCTCACACAAGTTGAATGCCCCATCTTCCTTCACAAGTCTGATCACTGCTAGAATTGTGCCCGCAGACACACTATTCACTCTGTTGGTGTGATGAAACCTGTATCCCAGTATCATTGACATCAATTTTATGTCTTCTTTTTTAGTAGGAACAATAGTCATCCCACGCCTATCACTCCTTGATTTACTAGTTTTCTCAATAATCTTCCTGACATCCTTGCCCAGAGGAAGGATGGTGCCTGTCCTAGAAAGGCCTGTCATCTCATATATCAAGTCACTAGTGATTCTTACTAGTACATCACCTATCCAAAAAAAATCATTATGAATTCTTCTCAATAAAATCTTTATCCATTCTATCTTATATAATTCATATGCCATAGCATACTCAACAATAGGCTGATCATTCCATTTAACATATTCATCCATGAATGTTTTGTCTGGTTTCAACATGGTATCCATATGCACCCTTAACCTATCCAACCCTACTAGTGTACACACTAAATAGTGCACTTCTCTAAGTCATTACTTCCAAGGGAATCCATGAATGGGAAACCTTGAGAAAGAGACCTAGAGCTCCCTAGGCATAGAGTCACAAGGATGTTGATGGTGGTCTCGGCTAGAGCTATTGAAGCATGTAACCTTGCTAGTAAACCACAGAATGAAGATGCAAGCTAAGCTATGAAAGTAAAGTATTATAAGCCTTACTAATTAAGCTATGTGAGCTAATCTAGAGCATAAAGGAAACTAGCCTAGAAAGCATAAACATGAAGCTATGATGCAATAATGAAAGCTAAATGCATGAAGATCTCCAAAGCTCCAAAGTCTCCAAGAAATCCTGCAGCATAAGATTACCATAAAAAGTTGGGATCGAAGAATGAGAAAAGAGCTCTCCTTTTAACAGAATTGAAAAGGAATGGACCACAAAGATTAAGAGGAAAAAGATTTAATCAAGGGTGGAGCTTGAAAGAAGAGCAATCCATGTGCACAAATATCCTCCAATGAGAAAATAAGAGTTGAATTTTGTGTCCATATGAGAGAAAAAGTTCTTTTCTTCTTTTATAAAATAAGAATAATGCTTTATTTGTACAACTTAGGATAAGAGGGAAAGTGGGGGCTTTTTATCTAATAAAAGGGGAGGAAATTCCTTTTAAATAAATAAAGACTTAGCATAAAATGGTTAGCCCATGGAAAATAATCAAAAATGATAAAATAGGATTTGATCAAGGAAATTGATATAATTGAAAAATATTCATTTTTGAAAATATTGATTCAGGCATTTGATAAATTGCTGAATGAGGGCCCAAAGTCTAGGCGACCATTTTAGGGTGCATACATTTTCCCCTCTTTGAATAATGTGAGATCAATTTGGGATCACAAAACAATCCAGACATGTGTTTGATGGATGGGAACATATCAGGACAAGCATAAGCATAAGTTAACAGAGATAAGATGAAAGAGAAGACCAACACTTGTATAGCTAGGTGATAATCAAGTCTCAAATAAGAGATAAGAATCTCAAGAAAAGTTGATTGATAAGATGAATCAAAAATTAAAGCTGATAGGTACTGGCCCCTTAGAATCAAAATCAAAATCAGGTAGAGGAGAACAACAAATTGATAAACTTGATCAAGTCACTAGAAATCATAATCGAAGGTGAAAGATGACAGGATAACCATCAAGCGGTGAAGATATGCCCTAGTTTGACTACATTTGACTAAGAAAGATATAGGATAAAAATGAAGTCAAACCTTAGAAAGATGAAGCGAATGAAGATGAATGAAAGACTAGGAGTTTGGAAGTGATGGGGATGAAGAAATGAAGATGCCCCAACAAAGATTGAAGGATCAGGCCTCAAAAGGTCATCCAACTGCGTAGAAGAGGGTGAAATTTTTGAAATGTGATTTTGACTATCAAGGTGAACTTAGATTTTGATTTCCATCCTGAAAATGGATCCAGGATGTCGAAATTAGGTAGGGGTGCAATTTTTGCACAATTTTGAGGTGTTTTGAAAATTAGGTCAAAAAGTCAAAATGCTATAAAAGAGGAAAAAGGTTCAATTTATATATGATGATAAGATTAACCCATTGTGATGATAGAAAAATGATGTGATGTGAAAGACAAGGAGAAAAAAACATGATCGAGAAAAGGAAAGGTGAGCGCAGTTGACCGACAGGTCCTCGAAAGATGAAAGGAGAGCTCTCTCCATATGCAAAATGCAAAACTAAACTAACATGAACCTAAGAATGAAAGCTACTATGAAAAGTGTTTTACTTGCAAGGTCACAAAGCTTTTAGACTCTAATATTCATCATCGAGCATTATTGGTAGCATGACAAGATCATACAATACACACTAGTATGACTATGTGAATCTGAATATGATCTATATTAGATAGATATGTGTGAATCCCACCTAGGCACCAAAGACATATAGGTCAAGATGAATAGTGCAGTGAGATTGCCTAAGTTTAATATGGAAATATTATACTTGCATCAAGACACAAGGAAAGTCAAGATGGCTAGAAGTATGCACTTGTGAAAATAGTCAAGGATAATACCTTGTAGATCCTAGTGTCGAGTGGAACAAGCATAAATGCTAATGATAGTTAGGACCAAAAAAATATACTCACAAGAAGAAAAAGAAATAAAACATGTCCTCATGCCCCTAGTCTTCTAGCTTGGCATCATTGAAAACTATTAGGGAGAGAACACTCATCAAAGACATCATCATAGACAACACACAAAGAAATAAAGTCAAATAAGTCTCAGTGAGTCGAGTGTTTTAAGTGTGTGTGTGTAGGTCATAGAGTCAAACTTTGAGTATCACATATGTGAATGAGAAACACCATATCATGCTAGATTGTGGGTAAGATATCTGATAAGTGTTGGAAAACACTTGATGCAAGGGTAGTGTTGAAAAACACAGTTGGGGTGGTGTTGAAAAACACTGTTTGCAAGATGTCCTAAAGACCAACGCATCCTAGAGACCAAAGCTAACACAATTATGGCCCCTAGACAAAGACAAAGACCAATTCCAAACCAAGGCAACAAGGTCAAGGCATGATGGAGAGAGGCTAAGTGTCGAGGATGCATGCTAAAAGACAAGGGTGCAAAGGCCTCAAGTAGCACCTGTTTCCAGGTTTTCACCACTTGGAGATTTTTTTATTTTTTCCATTTTTTTTGTATTTTTCCTACCCAGGCGGCTATTTCCAGGTTGTCACCAAGGCACTTTTTCTATTTTTTTGAATTTTTTGCATTTTTTGAATTTTTTGTATTTTTTCAGGACTTTATATGCTTTTCTTTTTTAGGATTTTTTCAGCATCATATATGATTTTTTTTTTGGAATTTTTTCAGGATCAATAAATATGTACAAAGGATGCCCCCAAATAGAACAGGTATTGTGGTTAGAACTTCTTTAGGTGCAACACATTGATAGGATCAGGGAGCTACTCTCCCTCTGGATCAGATAGTAAATAAGCACATATACAAAATGTAGTAGTAATGATGTATGGTCCAAGCCAATTAGGTTCAAACTTTCCCTTTTTCTCTATATGTTGTTGGTTCTTAGGGTTTTCTCGTAAGACAAGATCACCCACTTGAAATTGTCCAGGGCGAACCTTCTTGTTGAATGCTTTGGAAATATTCTTTTGGTAAACTCTCATGTGATCAAAAGATGCTTTACATTTTTCATCTAGAAGTTCTAATTCTTGTAGCCTCATGGCGTGGTAGTCTTCATCTGTCACTAAACCTTTAAGGGAAAATCTAAGAGAAGGAATCTCCACCTCTAAAGGTAACACTGCTTCAGCACCATAAGTGAGGGAAAAAGAAGTAGCCCCTATTGGAGTACAAATACTCATTCTATAGGCCCACAAGGCCGGATTTATCTATAGATGTCAGTCTCTACCCTTCTTGTGAACTGTTCCATGGAGAATTTTGAGAATGGTCTTATTCGAAGCCTCTGCTTGTCCATTTCTTTGCGGGAAGTAAATGGAGGGCCAATGTTGTTTTATCTTGAATTTCTTGTAGAGATGTTTAAGGTCCTTGTTTTTAAACTGACCTCCATTGTTAGTGATTATTTTAGAAGGCACTCCATACCGACAGATGATATGGTTCAAAATAAACAAAGAAACTATCTTGCTTGAGGCAACAGAAAGTGGGACAACTTCTACCCATTTGGTAAATTAATTAGTAGCGGTGATAATGAATTTGTGTCGACCTGATGAGTTGGGATGAATCTTCCCAACAAGGTCAAAGGCCCAATGCTAAAATGGCCAATGAGAAATAGAAGGAATAAGCTCCCTGCCTAGAGCATGTATCAGGTTACTGTGTTTCTGACACTTTTCACAAGATTTAGCAAAAGCTATTGCATCTGTTTGCATGGTAGGCCAATATTACCCTACCCTAAGAAACCTTTGGGCTATGGAAAGACCATTAGAATGTCCTCCACAAATTCCCTCATGAATTTCAGCTAACGCTTTGTTGGACTCATCCTTTTCTAAACACCTAAGAAGTGTCCCATGTAAACCCCTCTTATACAAATCACTAGAGATAAGGGTGTGATGAGAGACATTTTGGGTCAATTTTCTTCATTCAAAGTAGTTGAAGGTTTTAGGAATAGTACCATCATGGAGGTATGAGTAAATGGCACCATAGTGGGATGACTCATGGCCAATAAAGGTACAAACAACTTGGCTTTCTTGGGATTCATATATAGGGTAATGTAGCTCTTCCACCAGGAATTCAAATATGGACTCATGTTGTTCTAGCTGAAGAAGTGAAGCCAATGTATCCATAGCATCAACTGCTTTATTCTCTACTCTAGGGATTTGTTGAAATGTAACAAAGGTGAAATATTGTCGTAATGAATCAACCATTTTCTTGTAGGGTACCAGTTTTTCATCTTTTGTTTGATATTCTTCATTAATCTGGTTGACTATTAAATGCAAATCCTCATAAATATATAGCTCTATGATTCTCCACTCTATAGCCATTTTTTGTCCATTTGTCAAGGCCTCATACTCAACAATGTTATTTGTACATGGGAACAATAGTTTGTAGGACTTAGTAATTGTGTACCCATGAGGAGAAACAATTAACACTCCTAATCCTGAACCATTTTGCATGAAAGAGCCATCAAAGAACATCTTCCATGTTCTTGCAATCATGTACATTATGTGCTCATCTAGAAATTCAACTTGAATTGGTGCTTTGTCTTGAATTGGAAAGTCAGCCAATTGGTCTGCAATGGCTTGTCCTTTTATAGCCTTACGCTCAACATACTTTATGTCAAATTCTGATAAGATCATCATCCACCTATCAAGTCTACCTGTGAGAGTATCCTTACCAAGCAAATATTTGAGAGGATCAATTTTTGTAATGAGGTGTATTGTATGTGCAAGCATGTAATGTCACAACTTTTGGGAAGCAAACACCACCGCTAGGCAAGATTTTTCAATACTAGTGTAGTTGACCTCATATGACACAAGAGTATGACTGATGTAATATATAGCCCTTTCTTTTCTAGTATCATCAAGTTGAGCCAATAATGCCCCCAGGGAAGATTATGTTGTTGACAAATACAATATGAGTGGTTTTCCTAGGATAAGAGGCATTAAGATTGGAGGATTGGCCAAGTATTGCTTGATTTGGTCCATGCTTTGTTGACAATCTTCATTCCAAACACATTTAACCCCTTTGTGTAAAGTCTTATTAAAGGGTTGAGCTCTATTAGCTAGTTTTGAAATAAACCTCCTTATAGATTGAAGGCGTCCTTGAAGACTCCTTATTTGATGATGTTTTTGGGAGGTGGCATATCCAATAATGCTTGAACTTTCTCTGGGTCCACCTCTATTCCTTTGGTTGAAATGATAAATCCTAGGAGTTTTCCAGAAGTGACTCTGAATGTACACATTTTAGGATTTAATCTCAATTGAAACTGTTCCATATGATCTAGAATTACTTCCAAATCACCTAGGTGTGTATCCCTTTTTTTAGATTTCGCCAAGGTGTCATCCACATAATCTTCCATATTCTTATGCATCATGTCATGGAATATAGTAGTCATAGCTCTTTGATAAGTAGCTCCTACATTTTTTAATCCAAATGGCATGACATTCCAGTAATAGGTTCCCCATGCGCAAGTGAATGCAATCTTTTCCTGGTCTTCAGGAGCTGTTTTGATTTGATTATACCCAGAAAAACCATCCATCAAAGAATAGATCTCATAGCCCGTGGTCATGTCCATTATCATGTCTATGTTTGGAAGTCAAAAATCATCCATTGGGCATGCTTTATTAAAATCTCTAAAATCTGTGTAGATGTGAATGGACTTGTCATGTTTTGAAACTGGTACAATATTGGATATCCATTTGGCATAATAAATGGCTCTTATAAATCCTGCACAGAGGAGTTTTTCTAATTCATCTTTGACAAGAAGAGCTATGTGAGGATGCATTTTCCTTAACTTCTATTTTACTAGTTTGATACGTGGAGCTATGGACAAGTGGTGCATAATGAGGTTGGTGGCCAACCCTGGCATGTTTGAGTAAGTCCAAGAGAAATTGATCTTCTTGGTTTGTAGGAACTTGGTATATGCCTCTTTTTCCTATGTTGATAGAGACTGAGCTAAATGTACTATTTGTGGAGCCTCCTGTGTATTCAAATTAACTAGCTGTGTAGGCTCAACAAGCACTGAAGACCTATCCTAAAAGTAACTTGGGAGATGATCAAGAACCTCATCCTTAGGTGCCTCGGAGAGGTTTTCACCCTTGGATACATCCTTTATTTTTACTTTTTTAGGCTCTGACACCACCACACAGTGGTTTTCTCCATTAGAACTCTTATTCTTTTTTTCTTTTCTTTTCATTTTTGCAACTAAGGCACTTGATATCTGGTTCTATCATGCTTGTAGTTCATTCACTAGTGGAAGAGACTATAGGTTCAAGAGCATTTAGGTAACATGCTATCTCATAGTCATTTTGGAAAGTTAGGAGCTGAGGCTCTTGATAGCGCTAAGACCAATCAATTAAGTGAGGATTGGCAAGGGGTAGGTCAATGACTAGTTCAATATTGTGTATACAAATGGTATCATCTCTAGTGATTGTAGAGTTAGGGTCCATCAAGTATCCCTCTAAGGTGCCCAAATTAGGACTTATCCTACCAAGTGAAGCATCATCCACTAAAGTGACTTGTGGATTCCAATCCACTAATCCTACACTAGACTTATTAGCTACCTTGGGTTGGGAACCATATGTATGGACAACATCAATGTCCATGTCAACTATAGAACAATTAGAAAGAGATTCCCACTCATACTCATGTGAGTCTGTATCTAAATCCCAGCTGGGATGTTTACACCAAGCATATTTTTTATGCCTTGAAGTAGAGGCTTTGATGTCACCAAGGGTAACACCTTCTTGGATGCCATTTCTATATTGATGTTCTTGAATAGGATCCTCAACATGATCTTCAATAATGGATACTTCTGGTTCTACGTCTAAAACTGTTGGATTGGTAACTGGAGTATCTAAATCTCCCCAAAGGAGATTGGTGGAAGGGACCCAATCTTCACACCTATCTTGTTGATTTTGCAAATTGGGTATGTAGCTAGATTCATCATCACTATCCATCGCAGCAAGGATAGGAGCAATTTTCTTATTCTGACTTTCAAAACCTAGGTCAACCACTTCTTTAGACCTGCATCCAAAAAGAGTGTGATCAAGTGGTTCGTCTCTAGCATCTAATCTGTGGCTGAGAGGACCATGACCTGGATAGCCCATATTCTTGACCAAAGTGTACCCTCTTCCATAGACCTTAGGAGAGGGAGAGAAGTTCTCACTATGCATGTATTTATCTTCTCTATAGATCCAATCCTTAATAGCTACCTCTTCTTTTTCATCCTGTATGGGCACTGAGGACTCCACAAATGTACCAAACAGAGTCATTGCTGAAGATGAGGGATGCATCTCTTGTGAAGGTTTACCATAGGACCTAGGGGAGACTGGAAGTTTTTTAAAGGATTCAATTTGATACCCCCCCATACCAAGGTCTATGGCTTTGAATTTATTCTGGCATTGTGCTAAAGTGGCATCAAAATCCTCTGTTTCTCTATTGAGAGGAACATGAGTCCCTGCTGAAATTGCATTAACAAATAATGTGCTATCCCCGAGTATACAAACTTCTACTCTATTATAGGGGAACTTAAAACATTGGTGGTAGGTGGATGGCACCGCTTGCATGTCATGGATCCATGGTTGACCAAGTAGGATATTATATGCTAAAGGACTAGCATCAACAATTTGGAACAAAATGTCCTTTTCAATAGGGCCAATCCTGATGGGAAGAATGGCCAAGCCTTTGGAGCTTCTTTCTACCTCATCATAGGCTTTAATGTTAATTTTCTTTTGGGTATCAATAACTTACTCAAAATAACCCAGTATTTTCAACAAACTCAAGGAACAAATATTGAGCCCAGCATCCCCATCAATCAGCACACACCTGACATGGGTCTTGTGAATCATGACTTTGATATGAAGGGAAAGATTATGCAGATGGCTCAAGGCTTTGTCATCTTCTTCTAAGAATGTGAGGTAATGAGGGCTGGCAAGGTGGTTAACCATGTTTTGGAATTGGTCAACATCTATGTTGTTAGGAACATTGGCTGTACGTAATGAATCCTCAAGGACACGCTTATGTCTTGGGGACAATTCTAGGAGTTCAAAAATTGAGATTTGAGCTGGCGTTCTTTGTAACTGGTCAACAAGATTATAGGTCATTTTAGGATTGACTGCTGACTTGGTGGTGACATTCTTAGATGTCACTTTCTTGGGCTTGCTGGACTAGTTGGAACTAGGACCTCTAATAACCACAGGACCTTGACTTTGGCTTCTGGTGACAGTCTCAAGAGCTTGGGAGGACCTTTGAGAGTGAGGACCCCTAAGCACCACCATAGGTTCTTCATCAAATATAGGAGGAGAGCCCACATCATGACCATAAGAATCTTTGTTTCACATCATGTTGACATTTTCCTCGACAATCTCAAGCATATTAACCACATTTTCTGCACCTGTGTACGTATAGTTGATTTCGGCCTTGCCATTCTTGGTTTTAGAGGTTTCCCCCTTTTCATATTTGGGCAAAGGTTCCTTGAATGCCTTGTGGTCTACATTTATATTCAACCCATCAATCTGAAGTTTACCACTTTCAATAAGATTCTAGATAAGGTGCTTGAGTTTCCAGCAATGTTTGATGTTATGTCCAATGCCATTGTGGAATTTACAAAAAGCTTTTGCATTCCACCAATGTGGCTTAACGTTAGGTATGTGGAAATTTGATGGATCTTGTGGTTGTGCAAGATTATTAGCAATAAAGGTCTTGAAAACATCCTCATGGGAGTCACCCAGTTTAGAAAACTATCACAACTTTTTCTTAGGCTTTTCTTGATACTTAGGTTTTTTCTCTTGTTGGTTGGAGGATGGGTTGAGCTTCATAGCTTGGACTGCACTAGACAAATTGAGGACTCCTTGATCCTTGGGTTGGGAAGAGTCCACAACTATGTTGTTGACTACTTGCTTATTCTTGTTCCAGTGTGAGTGTTTGTCTTTGTCCTTATTGGCATTGTTAGGATTTTGACCGTTGTTTTTATTGCTATGTTTGGTAAAAATGCCTTGTTCTTTTAAGACATCCTCAATATGACATGTGGTCTCAACCATAGTATCCAAGGAATCAGAGACCATTTTCAGAACCTCATAACGCATTTCAGGCACCAAATTACTAACAATTATGTCAATCCTTTCACGCTTAGGAATAGGCCTAGAATAGTGGGAGCACAATCGTCTCCACCTTTGCAAGAAGGTAACAAAGGATTCCCCTTCATTTTGTTTCAAATTGCATAAGTCCAACATAGTGATTGATCTTGACAAGTTGTATGCAAAATGTTGAACAAATCTGTGGACAAGTTCTTTGAAAGTTTTGACGAGAGGGGTTATGTTGGTAAACCACTCCATGGCTTGGCCCTTGAGGCTCCTTGGAAATAATCTCATAAGGTAAGATTCATCTTGGTGAAACTCAAAACTTATGATGTAAAACTGATGCACATGATCATGTGGGTCAACATTGCCGTCATACTTATCATATTGGGGGATTTCAACTTTCCTAGGAAAATCCGTCATAGTCACACTTTCGTTGAAAGGATTGGGACAAATAGAATCAAGTGAAAAGGAAATTTTAGGTGCCAACACCTTTTCCATCATACGTTTGAGTTTCTTGATTTCCTCTTCTTGAGAGGGTACTTGTTTCTTGATTCTCCTATCTACATCAAAGTTGTAAGGGACTCTAGCACCCTTGTTAATCAAACTCTCTAGGAACCTATCTTTGTTTTGATCAAGATACTTCTCCACATATTTTTTGAATAGTGGCTCTTGTTGGATTCTCATAAAATCTTTATCATCAAAACTTGCACTCCTTCCTCTATGTTGAGAGCCATGATGAGCTCGTTGGGAGGGTTGTTCTGAGTTCCTAGGAGGTGTTCATCTCCTATGTTGTGAAATCCTCCTTCCTCTAGGACTAGGAGATCTTGAAGGGGTCCTTGACCGCCTTCTACTTCTTGGGGTTCTTGGAATGCTTTTCTTCTTAATTCCAACAAGGCTTGTTTCTCTTCCTCTAGGTGTCTAAACCTTTCTTCTTTAGCAGCTTGTTCATCCAAAAATGCTTTCTTTTCACGCTCAATTCTTTTAAGCCTTTCATTAGCATATCTTGAGGTTGTTTTGAGCAGAGAGTTAGACCTTGAGTGTTTGAACAAGTCATTAGTGAATGTGGAATTCACATGAGCAACACCAGATTCATTGTTTTGGTCTTCATGTTGTGACCGTGCATCTTGGTGAGCTTTCCCATAATGTCTTTCAGCTCTTTGATGGGCATCTAAATATCTTGAGTTAATAGGGGGTGATTTAGGTTGATTGTCATCACCAAACAACATGTTATCCCTATGTCTTTGGAAAATGTCATCAAGAGTTTGATCCATTTCTTCCCTTTGTTTCCTAGTCAAAGTGTAGCTCATGTCCATATTTGATTGAGAAAATGGTATAGAGGTACTCAAATCACTAGGATTTCTCTTTGGGTCAAATCAAGCCTCAGACTCACTCCTAGGTGATTGATCAAAGATAGGTTTCTTTCCCTTTCACTTTTGACGAGTTTGGACTATGGGTAATTGTTCAAAGACAACTTGAGGTCATTTTCCTTGATTAACTTGGTACCTTGTCATAACCGACATGAAAGAAAAAGACCCTTGGTGATAAGATGAACTTTTGAAATGTCAATACCAAACTAGGATAGTGAAAGTGTTCAATTGTCCAAAAAGAGATGGTAAAATAGAAAGCTGTAAAAGGTGCAAACCAAAACTGCCACAGAGGTGCATAATAAAAGGATGAGTATCCAAACACATATGGACTAGGAGGATGCATTTTCCAAATATATAATTGAAATTGAATTTTGATGGAAGTGAATTGGACAAAAGCCTACTAAAACTCTCCAAGTGTGTTACCAAAGAATCTAAAGGTGTACTTTTTCAACAAGGATAATTCCTAACTTATCGATGTCAAGCAAGACTACTTTGTAAAATTAGAGAACACTAATTCAAGGGATCTAAAATCAGGAACCCAAGGTACAAATAGGTTTCTAGTAGTAGAGTAGGTCACCTACTAAAATCTGGTTGACTAAGGAAAGACTAAAAATTGAATAAACCAGGTAGGCAGCAAAAAGACTCTGTGCGACAGTTTCCAGGCTAACAGTATGATAATTTCTGACCAAGTGATATTTTGTAGTAAGTAGTGCAAAAATTTCTAGGCAGCCTGTGCGATACTTTCCAGGCAAGCAGTGCGATAGTCTTCTAGTGACAAACTATCGCATGATAATTCTCAGTATAGTGTGTGATATAGTTTCAGGATCGTATGACTCTTGACTAGTGAGTGCTAAAAATCTTAGTTTTAAGGGTAGTTTGTTCAAAATTTTAGTTTGAAGGTTGGATTTTTTTTATTTCAAGCACAGTGACAGTAGTAAATACATAGGTTTACAAATAGTAGGTGATCAAACATGTCATAAAACACTTGAACAAGGGCAAAAGAAACCTTGCCAAGACAAGCAATTTGTGATATCAAACCAATAAAATCCTATGAATACTACCGTGATGTTTGATATTTGAGAACATTTACATGGGTAGATCATAGAAATAACACTTCAAGTACTTACTAGCCTAAAAAGATAATGGCTCAATACTTAACAACTTGGCCCACACTTGATGTCCAATCGCCTCACACAAAGTGGTTACCCATAATAGATATTGGCGTTGTGGAAATGCCAATGACATAACCAAAGGAACACAGATGGTGAGTAATCTTGGGGTTATCCAGGTTAGTCCACTAGGATCAATCCTTGCACCAAGAAGCTAAGCGAAAAAATAGGGTGGCTTCTATCTATGGTTCTTAATAAGGGCTTCCATTCGTAATACCCCTCTTGCTCCCCAAAGGGACTCCTTACCTTGTGGCAAGTAATGGACCTCACGGCCACAAGAGTACCTTAAGAATTCTTGCTCAACATTTTCCTCATGGTCACAATCCCACAAGTACTCACATCAAGTGAAGACAAGTACTACATCTACCAAGGTTTTGTGTCCTTGATAGCCTTGATTTTATAGGGGGTCGGAATAGCCAGCAAAAATCTCTTCCCCACTTGGGTCGTTCCTCTTGATTGCTCAAGTGTAGGCCCGCTAAAGGATTCTAAAAGCTAAACAAAGAGTTGATCAACCTTTGAGTGTCACAATTTTTGTTTCACCTCAAGGGTGAAGAGCATAATCTCCTAACTGAAAAATATCTCTCAAAAATATCCATGGTGGGCACCAAAAATGTACACACTAAATAGTGCACTTCTCTAAGTCATTACTTCCAAGGGAATCCATGAATGGGAAACCTTGAGAAAGTGACCTAGAGCTCCCTAGGCATGGAGTCACAAGGATGTTGATGGTGCTCTCAGTTAGAGCTATTGAAGCATGCAACCTTGCTAGTAAACCACACAATGAGAGATTCAAAGAGACAAGGACAAGAATGCCAATATCCTCAAGAATCAACAATGGAGATGCAATGCAACTATGCTAAGAATGAAGATGCAAGCTAAGCTATGAAAGTAAAGCATTAAAAGCCTTACTAATTAAGCTATGTGAGCTAATCTAGAGCGTAAAGGAAACTAGGCTAGAAAGCATAAACATGAAGCTATGATGCAAGAATGAAAGCTAAATGCATGAAGATCTCCAAAGCTCCAAAGTCTCCAAGAAATCCTATAGCATAAGATTAGCATAAAAAATTGGGATCCAAGAATGAGAAAAGAGCTCTCCTTTTAAAGGAATTGAAAAGGAATGAACCATGGAGATTAAGAGGCAAAATATTTAATCAAGGGTGGAGCTTGAAAGAGGAGCAATCTATGTGCACAAATATCTTCCAATGAGAAAATAAGAGTTGACTTTTGTGTCCATATGAGACAAAAAGTGTTTTTCTTCTTTTTATAAAATAAGAATAATGCTTTATTTGTGCAACTTAGGATAAGAGGGAAAGTGGGGGATTTTTATTTAATAAAAGGGGAGGAAATTCCTTTTAAATAAATAAAGACTTAGGATAAAATGGTTAGGCCATGGAAAATAATCAAAAATGATAAAATAGGATTTCAATAGGGAAATTGATATAATTGAAAAATATTGATTTTTGAAAATATTGATTTAGGGATTTGATAAATTGTTGAATGGGGGCCTAAAGTCTAGGTGACCATTTTAGGGTGCATACAACTGGTTCTTTCTTGTAGTAGATATATGCCCTAATATCCTCAACATACATGATGCCCATAGGCGTGCGGGAGAAAGCTCGCTCTAAATCATCTAGGGTTGACTTAAATGGATGCTTCTTGAATACATATATCTTCTTCTCAGTGACATCATAAACTATGGGAGTGGCCATGACTTACTTGTTCAATCTCTTTCCAATTGAACTCTAAGATGATCCAAAGACTTCTGAATCGACGCGTCGAACTAGCATTTTTGCAACTGACTAAATGCACTACAAATTATTGATAGATCAATCTCCAAGTCTTCAAAACAACTTCAAATGCTCTTTCTGCTCTTCAATCACTTTGAGTTCAAATGCAATGAGTAATTAAACAAATTTATGTGTACTTAAAGTGAGAATTCCACCATTAATGCAAGTTGCGTAAACTAGGCTGTCACTTCAAAATTTCCAACTCAAGTTCTGTTCACAATTAGCATGTTTTCTCTTGCACAAAGGTACCTTTATACTCCAAAAGCTTAAGTCCAAAGGCACATACTCTGAGAGTGAGCATACCAGCCATGCAGGGGTCTAGAGCTAAATTATCTCCCCCTATGACCTTAAGGGCCATTCATCCAGATGTAGAGGGTGCGTCCATTGCAGATGCATCTAATATATTCTCATTAGTCTTGTCCTTCTTTTTCTCTGACCAAATCATGCTCACATCATCTGAGACTTTGACAAAATTAACTTCTCCTTCAGGATCCAAAACTGGTTCTTCGGCCTTTTTAGGGCTTTCCTCACCTTGCACCCTTGATCTACAAAACTTTGAGATATGTCTACCCTTGTTACAAGAGTGACAAATGATAGGAGGTCTTATATTCCTCGACGCATTGACATGAGTCACCATTCTACATTGTCTTGCTGAGTGACCATTATAGTTACATATCTAACATGTAACATTCTGAGAACTTCTTACATTTGTCTAATTTTGATTTCTTTGATCTTGTTGAATCTTGTTCTTCTTACTAGTCTTGAAATTCATAGCTTTATGACCAAATTTATTGCATGAATAACAATAACCATTAAAAGGTCTTACCTTTGTATAGTTCCTTACAATGTGTCCATGCTTGTTACAAGCAAAACAAGTATGGTCTACCTGCTTGTGCTCATTCTTAGGAGTTTCACTATTATCTTTGGTTTGATGTTTAGTATTCTTAGCATCAGTAGAGTCCTTTTGTGATTCCTTTCTTGCTCGCATGTTGTCAATCTAATTTTGCGCTTCATTGTATCCAATACAGCTAGTGTCTGCTTTGGCTCTCCTTACATACAACTGAGATTCTACCAAATCAGAATTGGTGTGTAATTTGTCAATATGTTTCTTTGCTTCTTTCAATTCAGACTCCAATCTTTCTTTGCTACTCCATAGCTCCTAGATTTCCAAGTTTTCTTGTCTTAGTTCTTCATTGAGTTGAAGGTTCTCTTTGATTTGTTCATTGTAGACTTCCTCATTCTTGATCAGCTTATCATCAAATTCTTCAAGTACTTCTTTCATAGATGTATTTTCTTCATTCAGCTTCATGACCTTTTCTCCTAGATCACTATTAGAGCATTCTTTCAAATCCTTTCTTAGCCTTTTGATAACTAATTGTGCATCACTAACTTTTTCTTTTAGTTCTTCAATTTCTCTTTCTGATTTTGTCCAGGCCTTCAAGAGAAGCTTCAAGATTTCTTTTTAGATGTTTCATTACTACTTTGTCCATGATCTCCTCAAGTGGTTAAACTTATTTGCTGAGGACCAGAGCTCTGATACCAATTGTTAGGAATGGAAACACTAAGAGGGGGGGGGGGGTTTGAATCAGTGTTCACTGTATTTTAACTTTTCACTTTTAATCTTTATACTAAACTTAAATGCTTAAGTACTGAATTAAACATTTACATAAAAATGAAACATGAAATCAACACATGACACCAATATGGTTACGAGGAAACCTGAATAGGTAAAAACCCTAGTGGGAATTGACACCCACTAATATTCTACACTAGTGTTTTGTGATCCTTCTTAGAAGATCCTTAACCTTGTTAGGAGTTTCTTTAAATTTTTTTTAGTATAGTAGACCTTATCAAGGGTCAGACCCTATTAGGAGTCTTTTACAGTTGTCCCTGTTAGGGGAGAGGATGCACTATCCAGGAGCTCACTTCTCAAGTGGTGAAGGCTACAACCTTCTAATCTCAGATACACACTGTATCTGTAGGATGAACTGTCACTATGACACTACTTGTCAGATCAGTTTCTTTGATGCACTGATGCTTTGACCTCTAGCAAAGCTCTAATACATCTTCTAGTGTCTTTGGACACTTCTTCTCTACTACTATAACTCTCTTTCAACTTCCATGCTAGATACAATGGGCGTACCTTATATTTATACATTCTTACAAAATAAACAACTAGGTCGGTCATTAGACCTATTACAAACAATGCTTCCAAATGAATTGGCTTAAGCATGCTTACAATTAAACATATAAACATGTCAAAAACCTAAATACAATAGGCACATAGCCTTTACAACATTACATTATAACCGAAAACCAAAATACTAATTGTTGGCTTCATGCTCTGTTCTTCTCGGGCACACATTGGCTGTGCAACTTCAACTGACTGTATCTTTATCATCCTTGCACATCTAATCATGGGCTCATAGACTAAGAAAGAATATAGTCTAACCAACTTAACCTCTAGGGCGCATACCATAATTCATTTGTACGAACGTGTGATGATGCTCTAAGTTGCAGGAACTCTGTACATTGTCCAGTCTTCAACATTTAACTGATTTTAGATCTTCTCTTCAAGTGCACTGACTCCAAACTACTATATGACTTTGTTACCATAATGACAACACTATATCAAGTCATATACATCAGTATAAACAAATTACCAATAGAGAATCCTATGTAAATCTGGAAACCATGCCAAATGCATATGATATGTCTGGCCTAGTATGAGTCAAGTAAATAATATTACCAACAAGTTTTCAATACAAAGTAGCATCAACCAAAGGTGAAGTGTCAGAAGTACCAAGCTTGAATCCAGATAGAAAGGGAGTCAAAGATGGTCTACAAGAATTCATGTGAAACCATGAAAGTAAATCAAGAGTGTACTCTGGTTGAACAAGTGTAATCCCTATATCTGACTCTGGAAACTCAATACCGAGAAAGTAGTGCAATAAACCAAAGTTTGTCATGTTGAATATATCCTGAAGTGTTGACTTCATTGCTATAATTATAAATGAATTACTTCTAATCACAAGTATAATTTGGAAAATAAATGACTATGTGACTTGTTAGTAAACATATTTGTCCTTTCTTGTTTCTTGAGCAAATAACTCTTAATGCCCAAATGATGAACAATATCTAGTTACAATAGTTGAAAAGCCATTTTTTGATTACCGATTTTTCTCTGAATTGGTAGGTATAGCTCCCTATGTGAATGGTATTCAAGGAATTATGTTTTGTTCCTAAAACTAATGCGGGGTATGCTCTTAACCCGAGAGCAGAAGAGACAAACCAAATTAAGTCTAACCAGAACTTAATTCAGGCAAGAAAAGCTTTCTATCTATGAACCAAGTTGCAACACTCACACATACTATGAATCCATACACTTAGTATTTAACCAATCTACAATAATTTATAGCAGAAATATAAATGAAATGATTAAAGACTTCTAATGAATCCTTCTTCGAACACCCCAAAGCACATCCTACTGTGGTTTATTCATATCTTCATGACAAAAGAATGAAACATCTTTCCTTTTCTTCTGTAATTTAGATTTAAAGAAAGAAACATAGAAGAAACAACTTCTAACTAAATGGAATAGAAAATCATTGACATAAAACACTCTTCAATTGACACTGCAACATCAAGTCTCTTACACCAACAATTTTGCCGACCCTTGTATTTACTTTTTCAATAGTCTATATAGAGATTACAATATACAACTTTCATGAGAATGCCAAGTGTTTAAGCTTCTAGAATTTGAAAAGAATGAAGACTAATGTTTCACCATCACAACAAGGAGGAACTGAAAAGACTTTATCCTTTCATCTAATTTGACTTGAGAAGGTGAAATGAACAGCCTTCTATCAAATCAACATAAACCCGAAGATGTCACACGAACAGTTGCCAACTTCTATCCTTGAAAGAATTATCATTACCAACATCTTTGTTCTGTGCTTTGAAGGAAACTTTGATATAACAAAACTGATTGACACACTTAATTAAAATGCCCTATTCACCATTCATGAATATCTGATCACCCCACTGCATTTGACTTCTTCTCTGGTTTTATTTCATAAGAAGTCATCCTTAATAAAGATAAATGGCACTGATTCCAATCCTTTTCTTTCCCATAATGACAATTCATCCTACTTTTATATGCATAGAGGCATCTAACATTTTATGATAAACAACTTTTTAATGTCGCTTCAATCGGATTGATAAAGTTTTGATTACCTTCAACACTGAAATCATCTTCAATTTATCTCACTGAGAAGCCCATCAATCTTTGAAAAATACATTATTGATACCATAAATGATAGATTGTATCACTTTCAAATGTTCTTTGCAGAAATCATACATAACAAGTGTGGAACCCGTAACAGTGAAGTAGCAAGTCTCCCATTTTCCGCCTGTCAAATTTGAGTGCTTATGTAACTTAAAACACATGTCAAATACATTTGAAATAATAACATTTCAATCACCTTCCATTTGATATGCACTGGACATGTGTCACAATCCTTCTTTGCCTCAAAGAATCTTCCATGACTTAGCGATAAAGCAGTAACCATTGATTTGGTATCGCAAGCAAACTCTTTTTGGACCCACCACCATGTGTCTTCATCTCGCATGATCGCATAGCATGTTTTAAACTCTTGCGATCATGTGACCACTAAAAATGAACTGATATAATTTTTAATAACTAAAACTTTACTTGCCCAGCTTAAGTTGTCTCTTCACTATTTATCTTTAGTCGTGAAACCGCGCAGTCATCTTCCCTAACCGCCGAATGTACTTTATTCCTTCTCTGACCTAGCGACTGTGAGAAACTTAGAGGGATCACCATTGGAAGATCAACTATTGTCACTTCTTTGCATAGACCTCCAAGATCCCTTCAGAACATGCGCCCACCATCGGATGAAGAATCTTCCCCTGCTTAGCCTATGTTGTTGCATGATCGCATGGCATTTTTTTAATTCATGTGATCATGCAACCACTCTATCATTGGTGCACGTGGACTGCACTATTGGCATACATGGATCCTAGAAAAAACACTCTTTATTAGTCTTTCCTATCATTTCATTGGCTTCTTTCACCTGTCATGTTTCCTTTTTGCTTTGTCACATGATCGCAAGGCTGTTATTTTATTCATGCGATCATGCAACCAATCCATTTTCTGAACTCGCATGAAATCAGAAATTCAGAGTTGCAAGTGATAGTTCATTGAAAAAGATGCATTGATTATCTTCAGTTAGCGACCATCTAAAATCATACCTTGAGATCTTCCAAATTTGTAGAGTTTTAATAACCAAATGTCTTCCAAATTACACATATTGCCCCATGAAATGAATCTCTAAAATTTCAATTGCCAGACTTATGATTGCATCAATCATGTGAGAAAAACTTCCATTAGATCCCTTGTATATGCCTGGTGAACATATCTTTACAGTCAACTTTCATCTGGAAAAGATCATCAATGAGAGCATGATATCCTTGCCAGGTTGGGAACTATCACCTACCCATCATGACAATACTTTAAACCAGCCCACCCGGCCTAGAGATGAGAGGGCAAGAGAAAGGGAAACCCAAAAAGGATAACCTACCTATGAAAGACTTAGACCTAGACACAAATCAGACTAGACATGACTATGACTTCAAAATATTTCACTTTTAACAACATAGTTATGGGGTGAAAAGTGAGGCAACAACTAGCTTTGACTGGGGACTTAAACATTCCCATGTTTAAGAAAGGAATCCTAAATCTCTGGTTTCGTAGGCTAGAAAACAAAGAGGGTGGCAACACAACAAAAACTGGAGCAAGAACAAAAGAAAAGGAAACAAGGTAAAGCAACTAACATAGAGAACACAAAGGAACAAAACAAACTATGTACAATACAGGGGTCACCTATTTTCAATTTGTCACTTGGTAAAGTTTCAAATCTAGACCATTAAAGGTTAGTGGTAGTACCTTGCCATCTTGATAAGCCAGTTTGAAAGAATTGTTTCCAAATGCTTGATGAATCACGAATGGTCCTTTCCACAGGCTAACAAACTTCTTATGCATTCCCTTTGGAGCACTGCATTTATCCCATAGCTGCACACTATCACCTATCATGAATTTTCATGGTCTTGCCTTCCTATCAAATATCTCTTTCACCCACATCTGGTGTTGGGTGATATGATCAACTATTTCTACTCTCTCCTCTTCCAGCTTGCTTAGATAAAGAATCCTCTTTTCTAATCCATCCTTGTAGATGTCATCTTCAATAACTATTCTGAGTTTGTTTGTGGCCAATTCCAAAGGTAAAGGAAGATTTGCTTCAGTTCCATAAACTAGCTCGAAAGGTGATATACCAATTGCCCTTTTCGGTGTTACCCTATCTACCCACAATGCCTCATGAATCTTCTTATGCTAGTTCTTCTGATTATCTGACACTAATTTCTTGACAATATTCACCAAATTTTTGTTACTGGATTCGGCCTGGCCATTTCCCTATGGGAAATAATCTGATGAATGGCTAACAGTGATTCCATATTCAAAACAAAAATTAGTAATCTCAACTGAAGAAAAATAGGCTGCATTGTCCATTACTAATTTAAGTGGAACACCAAACCTAACCAGTATGTTTTCTTTGAGGAATTCACATACCACTTCAGAATTTGTTTTCTTCATTGCCTTGGCTTCCACCCACTTGGTGAAATAGTCAGTGGCAGTTATTATATACTGGTGACCAGCACTAGATACTGGATTGATTGGCCCAATGAAATCAAGGCCCCACTGCTGGAAAGGCTCTTCAATGATGATAGGCTTCAACGAAAGAGCAACTAATTGAGGACGTCTAGTGAACATTCTGCATTTCTCACACTTGGCTACCCAGGCATATGTATCTCTGAACATACCGGGCCAATAATAACACTGTCTCAATATTTTGAAGGCTGTAACTAAAGATGAAAAGTGTCCTCCACAGGCCTTGTCATGGAATGTCTTCAACAATTTTTCCTGCTACTGCTTATCCACACACCTGAGAAAAGTGTCGTCTATTGCCTTTTTGAATAGTTTGCCATCCCAAATCACAAATTTAGCTGCCCTTAACCTGAGATCTCTTTTTTGTCTTGCTGTTAGGCCCTCTAGACACTCTCCATATGTTAGAAAGTAGGCAATATCTTCAAACCATGTATCTTGAAGACCCACAGCTAGAACCAATTGTTTTTCTTTAGATTCTTCCAACTCTCCTATAGCCTTATCTTCCACAATTTCTCTGCACAGAGCATTCCCCTTTACCAGCTTGGCGGGTCAAATTTCTATATCATACTCCTGCGTCTTTGCTATCCATGATCCTCTAGTGTTGCACCCCACCTCTTGCTGCGTCAAAACACTTTTTACTGCTACGTCTGAGACATAAACTATAGAATGTGAATGTAAGATGTAAAATCAAAAGTTCTTCAGTGCCTTCACTACTGCAAATGCATGTTTTTCGATCTGTGAATACCTTAACTCATGATTTTTCAGAGGAACACTCATAAAAGCTATTGGAGCTTGTATTCCTTCATCATTTTTCTACATAAGTATGGCTGACAGAGTATGTTTAGATGCATAGCAATAAATAATAAAATCTCTGCTATAATCTGGATGACATAATACTGGAGCATTAGCAATGGCATTTTTAATATTATGAAAAGCTTTCTTACCTGCTTCACTCCACTTAAAATTTGAATCACCTTTCATCATATCTATGATGCATTTGGTCATTTCAGCAAAGTCTAGTACAAAACACCTAAGGAAATTAACTTGTCCAAAGAATTATTTAACTCTCATTTTGTTCACTGGTAGACTTAATCTTCTAATGGCTTCAACATGCTCTGGATCAATTCTGATTCCTTCTTGAGAGACTATGTGGCCAAGGAGTTTTCCTTCTATTACACAGAATACAGACTTTTTTGGATTGAGGGAAATCCCATCATCTTGACATCTCTGCAATACTTTTCTCAAATCTTCTATGTGATCCTTTCTTCTCTTCGAAAACATAGTAAGATCATCTAAGTATATCACTATGATCCAATCTTTCAAATCAGAAAATGTTTTACTCATACATCTCTGGAAGGTGGCACCAGCATTGATGAGTCTAAAAGGCATTCAACAGTATGTGAATGTGCCCCATGGAGTAGTAAATGTCATCTTGTGCTGATCTTTTTCTTCCACTTCAACTTGATTATAACCAGAGAATCCATCAAGCATGGACATCATTTCGGATCCAGCTACTGTCTGCAGCAAATAATCCATATTAGGAAGTGCAAAGTTATCCTTGAGAGATGCCTGATTCAAGTTACGAAAATCAACACAGATTCTAATTTCTCCATTCTTCTTCTGCACTGGCACTATATTAGCTATCCATGTGGATTGATGGATAGGATAGATAATCTGAGCCTTCAGCATTTTATCCACCTCTCGAAATATGGCATCTGCAACTTTAGGATTATAATTTCTTTGCTTCTGTCGGAAAGGCACTGCATTAGTCTTCAAAAGAATCTGATGTTTTATTTTTCCATCTCCATAGCTTTTCAAATCTTCATAGCTCCAAGCAAAAACATCTCTGTATTCTAGAAAGAGCAGCTTGGCAGCTTCCTTCTCCTCAAGCGAACAACATTTGCCAATGTTAATCATTTTGGGATTATCATCATCACCAATATTCACCCCTTCATACTCACCAGTATTAGGCCCTTTCCTTTCTCTTTTCTATTTCATATAGGCGTGATGCCTATTGAACAAATTTTCCAAGGATATAAAATAAGGAGGGATGATATCACTTGGTACTTGAACTTCATCAATTTTCTTTTTATTTAATCCATGGCTGGAACTTTCTTCATCGTTTTCATTCTGGTGTTCAAAAATAATTTTACCACTTTCTAAAAACATTTGCAAGCTCTTGTCATCTTCAAAAACCTTCCATGAATCTATATTATCTGGGATAGAAGCTTGATAGACAACTTCAATTTGATACTTCTTGTCTTTGAATTCTGGGTGAGGCAACAATAAAGATGCAGAGACTGCTAAAGAATCAACTTTGGTATTCATTTCTCTTGGTATTGCTTCTATGGAAAAGGCATCCAGACCTTCTATCTGATCCCAAACCCTATTTCTGTAATTTTTCAACCTGTGATTCTTTGCTGAATATTGTCCTCTAACCTGCTCACTATGAGCTCTGCATCACCTCGAGCTTTCAACACTTTAACTCCCTTTTCTTTTGCTGCTTCTATTCCCAGTAGCAAGGCTTCATATTCGGTGGTATTATTGGTATTCCCAAACTCTAATTTGAATGCCATAGGTTCAGGTTCTCCTTGAGGAGGAATCAATACAATACCTACATCGGATCCTGACAAAGAACAACTTCCATCAAATTCAAGAATCCACAAGTTTGATAAGTCCTTTTCTTCACCTGATTTCTTTTCATTGCCATCTTCATCCTTATTCTCATTCAGAGATTCTTCAGTAAACAACATATAATTACCAAACTCTAGTTCTTGATAAAGTATTTGAGCTTTAGGATCATCTAATTTCATGACTGTATACTTGCCTTTTCCTCAGGCTCCAACTTGATTTTTTTATTCCCTATTGGTATGACAGCCTGAGACCAATCTAACTTTATTTCTCCTCCTAAGTCTCTACAAAAACTTCTTCTTAAGAGGAGCCCATAGCTTGCTAGAATGTCAGCCACCAGGATAGTCAACAAGAGTTTCTTTTCAGGATGAGATGCCAAAGCTACCTGTGCATCCTTGATCTGGCCAACTAAGGGAACTTGTTTGGCATCCATCGAATAACATTTCCCATGCACCTTAGTAAGAGTGAGACTCAAAGCTTTGGCTATGGAATAAGGCATGACAATATCTGATGCGCCTGAATCTATTATACAATTGCTCAATTTGCATCCATTAACATACAATGAAATATAAAAGGGGGGAGGTTTTTGCCTAGGAGAGGTTGCTAACACAATAGATTCTTCTTCTTTAAACAAACTAGCTATCAATGTTTCATCCCCTTCTACCACAATAGCACTATTATTTAATTCTGAAATACTTCCTTTACACCGTTCTACTAATCTTTTAAATTCTGAAGGGTGCGATTTTAAATAATCCAGAAAAGAAATCTGAATTTTTGATTCTTCACAGAATTGAACAATATCAAAAGATAGTTTATCTTTACCTATCTGAGATCTTGATGCCTTCTAATCAGTATCAACACTGATTCTCGCAGGACTAGGATCACTTTTATGAGGATTGCTGGAAGACTAGTTCTTTAATTTTTGATTCCTGGTGAGCACCATATATGAGTTTCCATCTATAGTAGCATAGCATTCTCCTTTGGATTCAGAATCATATTCATACTCCACAAATAAATTTCCAAAGTCGCTAGTTGAGTATGTGTCCTCTTCTACAATAGGAGCTGCTATATTCAGTTCATTGGTGGTCAATAACTGCATCATATGGCCAATTTCTGGGCAATTCTCATTAGTGTGATCTGTAGTCAAATGAAACACGTACATGTTTCCCTTTTTTGGTGCGGCTTCAATCTGCAACCTAGGTTGAGGACCTGTAAGTTGTGGAAATCTATTGTCCATGCTTCTTCTCGGCATATTCTAAAAATTACGCTGATTAGAACTATTGAATCCTGGTAGTTGCCTTTTCACATTGACCAATTCATTTGACAATTTTTGAATCATTTCATCAGATGACGTAGTACTACTAGAACTTCCTTTATTTTGTAATTCTCTTTTCCATTTTCTTGCTAAGATTAAGTCATCTTCACATTCAATGGCCTTCTTTTGTGCATCCGCTAAATCTGTGGGACGTGCCTTTCTCAAATCATAATTGATATCTGGAGGCATTGCACTTATGAAAAATGTTTTGAGATTGCTAGCAGTAGGTCTATCTGCAACAGGGATTCTACTAACAATCTTATTAAAGGCACCTACAAAATCCCTCATGCTCATTTGAGGTTGCTTTTTGATGGATGTCAATTGTGTCAATAAAAGATGCTCATCTTCTACTATCTTAAAATGATCCTCAAATGCTATTCTCATCGCATTCCAATTGGTGATAGAACCATCATCCAGATGATAAAACCAATCCGTTGCAGTGTCTGTTAAAGTCTCAACAAATAATCTCACAACAACATCCTCATGTGCCACCCCTAAAATATGAGTAGCAGCAAAGAAGGCTTTAATATGTTCATCAGTGATGACTTTCCCGTCTCCTGAAAACTTAGGGAATTTTTTTCTTGATCCAGTAGGGAGTGGATGATAAGCTGCTAGTGCTAATGGTCCTACTGCAGCAGCCCATGGAGCAGCCATGATAGTCCTAGCACAGTATGGTGGAAAATTAACAACTGGGGGAGTAGTGGTACCATGAAGTGTTAACACTTGACAAGTGTTTTGTGAAGTGCTTTGATTTCTAACAGGAGAAGAAGGCCTACTCTGACTTTTCCTTTCTCCTTTCTTTCTAGGAACTTCTAGGATGGGAAAACCAAGCTCTGCTAATGTATCAAATGTAGAATCTCGTCCACCCTGTTCTCTGGTACTGCTGAGGAATCTTATTCGCTCTAGGATGATGTAGCTTACTAATCAAATGATTGTTTCTGTCCCCAGCAGAGTTGCCAAAAATATTTTAGTAAACAGATTTGTCCTTTCTTATTTCTTCTGGAAATAACTCTTAATGCCCAAATGATGAACAATATCTGGTTACAACAGTTGAAAAGCCATTTTCTAATTACCGGCTTTTCTCTGAATTGGTAGGTACAGCTCCCTATATGAATGGTATTCAAGGAATTATGTTTTGTTCCTAAAACTAATGCGGGGTATGCTCTTAACCTGAGAGCAAAAGAGGCAAACCAAATTAAGTCTAACTAGAACTTAATTCAGGCAAGAAAAGCTTTCTATCTATGAACCAAGTTGCAGCACTCACACATACTATGAATCCATACACTCAGTGTTTAACCAATCTACAACAATTTTTAGCAGAAATATAAATGAAATGATTAAAGACTTCTAATGAATCCTTCTTCGAAAACCCCAAAGCACATCCTACTGTGGTTTATTCATATCTTCATGACAAAAGAATGAAACATCTTTCCTTTTCTTCTGTAATTCAGATTTAAAGAAAGAAACATAGAAGCAACAACTTCTAACTAAATGGAATAGAAAATCATTGACATCAAACACTCTTCAAGTGACTCTGCAACATCAAGTCTCTTACACCAACAATTTTGCCGACCCTTGTATTTACTTTTTCAATAGTTTATATAGAGATTAGAATATACAAATTTCATGAGAATGCCAAGTGTTTCAGCTTCCAGAATTTGAAAAGAATGAAGACTAATGTTTCACCATCACAACAAGGAGGAAATGAAAAGACTTTTTCCTTTCATCTAATTTGACTTGAGAATGTGAAATGAACAGCCTTCTATCAAATCAACATAAACCCGAAGATGTCACATGAATAGTTGCCAGCTTCTATCCTTGCAAGAATTATCATTACTAACATCTCTGTTCTATGCTTTGAAGGAAACTTTCATATAACAAAACTGATTGACACACTTAATTAAAATGCCCTATTCACCATTCATGAATATCCGATCACCCCATTGCATTAGACTTCTTCTCTATTTTTATTTCATAAGAAGTCATCCTTAATAAAGATAAATGGCACTGATTCCAATCCTTTTCTTTCCCATAATGACAATTCATCCTATTTTTATATGCACAGAGGCATCTAACATTTTATGATAAATAACTTTTTAATGCCGCTTCAATCGGCTTGATAAAGTTTTGATTACCTTCAACACTGAAATCATCTTCAATTTATCTCACTGAGAAGCCCATCGATCTTTGAAAAATCCATTATTGATACCACAAATGATAGATTGTATCACTTTCAAACGTTCTTTGCAGAAATCATACATAACAGATGCGGAACCCGTAACAGTGAAGTAGCAAGTCTCCCATTTTCCGCCTATCAAATTTGAGTGCTTATGTAACTTAAAACACATGTCAAATACATTTGAAATAATAACATTTCAATCACCTTTCATTTGATATGCATTGGACATGTGTCACAATCCCGCTTTGCCTCAAAGAATCTTCCATGACTTAGCGACAAAGCGGTAACCATTGATTTGGTATCGCAAGAAAACTCTTTCCGGACCCACCACCACGTGTCTTCATCTCACATGATCGCATAGCATGTTTTAAAATCATGTGACCACTCAAAATGAATTGATATAATATTTAATAACTAAAACTTTACTTGCCCAGCTTACGTTGTCTCTTAACTATTTATCTTTAGTCGCGAAACTGCGCGGTCATCTTCCCTAACCGCCGAATGTACTTTATTCCTTCTCTGACCTAGCAACTGCGAGAAACTTATGGGGCTCACCATTGGAAGATCAACGACCATCGCTTCTTTTCATAGACCTCCAAGATCCCTTTGGAACATGCGCCCACCATCGGATGAAGAATCTTCCCCTGCCTAGCCTATGTTGTCGCATGATCGCATGGCATTTTTTTAATTCATGCGATCATGCGACCGCTCTATCATTCGTGGATGTGGACTGCACTGGTGGCGTACGTGGGTCCCAGAAAAACACTCTTTATTATTCTTTCCTATCATTTCATTGGCTTCTTTCACCTACCGTGTTTCCTTTTTGCTTTCTCACATGATCTCAAGGCTATTATTTTATTCATGCGATCATGCGACCAATCCATTTTCTGAACTCGCATGAAATCAGGACTTCATAGTTGCAAGTGATACTTCATTGAAAAAGATGCTTTGATCATCTTCAGTCAGTGACCATCTAAAATCATACCTTGAGATCATCCAAATTTGAAGAGTTTTAATAACCAAATGTCTTCCAAATTACACATACTACCCCATGAAATGAATCTCTAAAATTTCAATTGCCAGACTTATGATTGTTAGGATTAACAAGGTAGAAATAACAATTATGTGCAAATATAACTAATATCAGAAAATAATAAACCACACAGAATAGAACACAAGATACACAAATTTAACGTGGTTCACCCAATCCCTGGGCTACGTCCACCAACAGCGAGTCCAATATTATTATTATCCAGTGATTACAACCTGATTACAATCCGTAATCCCTTACAGCCCAATTCTGCCGCAAGTACTAAAATCATACATTATGAAAATCCCTAACCCTAAGCCATATTATACAATATTTTCCCGCTTTAGGGTTAGAATGAGTTATAAGAAGTCGGCCCAAATAACTAAAAAGTAGTCGGCCTCAAAAAATAAATTTGGATAGTACTTTCCTGATTAGTCACCACAAGCTAACAATGATTGCATCAATAATGCGAGAAAAACTTCCATTAGATCCCTTGTATATGCTTGGTGAACATATCTTTACAGTCAACTTTCATCTAGAAAAGATCATCAATGAGAGCATGATATCCTTGCCGGGTTGGGAACTATCACCTACCCATCATGACAATACTTTAAACCAACCCACCCGGCCTAGAGATGAGAGGGCAAGAGAAAGGGAAACCTGACAAGGATAACCTACCTATGAAAGACTTAGACCTGGACACAAATCAGACTAGACATGACTATGGCTTCAAAATCTTTCACTTTTAACAACATAGTTATGGGGTGAAAAGTGAGGCAACATGACTAAAACATTTTAGTCACGTGACTAAAATTTTTAGTCACATGACGTAAAATGATCAAATTCTACTATTTTTTTAAATTCAAAAGTATAAATGACTAATTTGGTCATAGGGTAAAATCAAAACTAAATAAATGATATTACTCATCTATTCCTTTTTCTTTCAAATTTGATCATAATCCATAGAACTTAAGTGTCTCTCATGGAACCCCTACCTAATTGGGCCATTTTCTCATCCTGATGTCTTGGTGCACCAAACATACCTATTGCATGGAAGATATTGCCTCTAAGTGTAACCTTAAGTCCTTCACATATTTTATGAAAAAAATTAACATTTACATTCTTTAACTATTATTACTCATTATTTTGTTGAATTAATAATTGTTTTAGCTATAATTTGAAGCTAGTTTTATTTCCTTGTTGTGTTATCATGTCAAATGTGTTTTTAGGTTTTCTTTTTATTTTTTACCATTTAGGTGCCCTAGGAGACAAAATAATTAAAAGAGGCTTATTATTTTATAATTATTTTATTTAAAAGTCGATCTCCTATGAAAAATAAAAGATATGTAGGGGGAAAAAAGTGTACAATATTATATTTTCCTTTCAAATTCTGAATTTTGAAATGTTAAGGGAGGAAAATTGAAGTCAAATTCTTTCATTGACTTATCCTTATAAGGAAGATAACTTATTTTTCACAGAGTAGAAATTAGGAAAATAGTCCAAACCATACTTCATCTAGCCTTTGAAGTTAGATCGACACAAAATTAGGGGCGATACAAGGAAACAACAAGATTTTGAAGGAAACATCAAGTTTGATTGATCCAAAGGGCATTATAGGAAACAAACAATATCATTGGTTTTTTTGAAAACAAAAAAAGTTTCAAGGGCTAAGAATTTGAGCTCTGTACAAAGGAACAATGTTTTCATTTAGACAAGGAAAAATCTATGCAATGAGTAGCGAGATATGTCATAAACAATAATTTTTCAAAAAAATTTCACAAACAAGAGTGTCCTATATTCAAGCTCATGTAACTTAACATATCTATGTATCCTTAGTGAGATTTCATTTTTGTTGTTTAAGATATCCTTTTAAGACAAAATTACCATTTCATCTTAAACATTTAAATTATTAGATGATGGGCTTTCTTTTTTCAAAACCCTTGACGTAATGTAATTTATCACACCGGGAGTTTCCTTTCGATATATTTTTTTGGATTTTGGGGAAAGTTTGATAGTCATCTTCTGCACCGCATCCAAAGACCACATCTTTTGACATTTGATACATCTAAAGGGTTCATTTTCCGGTTCCTCTTGTTAAATATATAGAAAAATGAAGGAAAGTACTTGAGCAAACTTTAGTTAATTTCTAAGCCATGATAGGGAAATGAGAGCATTGTTCAACATCATGTTTCCCTACCATAATTGTATCAGTTTTTGAGTTTTTTATGTTAACTAGTGATTAAATGAAAATAAATTCTATTTTATATTTCATTATAAGTTTTTTCATTTGTAAAATATAGATGCAAATTGTTTAACTTTATATTATCTAGAAATTAAGTTTTAATCATCTCATTGGATGAATGCATTTGGAGTCTTATACACGGATTTCTCATTATTGTATCGGTTTATTAATTTCAGGTGACTTTTTAACCTATTGTTCTTCCTGACAGTAGCAAAGCCATAATTTTGATAAAATTGTGGAGTTGGAACTCAGTTTTATAGTTTTCAGTGGTTTTATAAGCTTCATAAAGTTGTTTTGGTGTAAAGATATTTTAATAAATTTATTATAATATATAATAAATTTTAATTAGTTATATAATTATAATTTTTTATATAATGATAATCGTAGTAATAAATAATTTTTAAAATTATAATTATATAAACAATTATTGATTGCCAATTATAATTAATTTAAACCTTAATTTTAATTTATTTGTAAATATAACAATAGTGCTAATTTTATTTTATTGATATATATTTTTTATTACATATGATTAATATTATTGTATATATAATATAGTTTAATATTATTATATTATACATTAATTATAATTATAATATAATATATTTAGAGTATAATAGTTATAAATATAATATTATTATTGTAATTTATATTATAATCTATATTATAATAATAATATATAATAATTTATCTTAGAAGATTATATAATAGAAATATATATTATTTTTATTTAACATTTCCAATTAATGACAAAAATTACATTTTAAAAATATACTGTTTAAAATATTAAATTTTATATTAATCAAGCTTAAGTTTGTCTTAATAAACTATAATAATATATAATAATTTTTATATATGATAAAGTCAAAAATTTAACATTTTTACTATATAAAAATTAATAAATCAATATATTTATTCAATATAATGATAAATATATTTTGTATTGTTTTGTGATGCATCTAGAAATACAAATTTAATCAAATTCATCTTCCAATTGAATTGCAAAGGTTTTAAAGTTTTGCAATGTTTTCAATATTTTTGATGTAAAAGAATCTCTTATAATAAAGTACATTTTTAAATATAATAGATCCCCACACAAGCTGCATGATATGATAGTTCATTTTTTTTTAAGTCTACAATATATCTTACTAACCTAACTCACACATTTTTTAATCCAATAATACCAATCTGTAATTTTGAAGATTTAATGGATCAAATGATAAAATTAACAGATAGAAACATAAACAGATTAACTATAAGCAATATTAAACATGTTAATCAATAGCATTCATTGCAAAAAATATCACAGTAACAATTTCACCCTTTTAAGTGAACAAATTTTACAAACCTAAATAACACATTCTTTCATGATCGCAAAACACATCCTACAATATCCAACCTAAGACATCCAAATTTTTATATTAATCAAATATTCTTATAATTTTATAAAAACTTTAAACAATATATTTTCTAAATGTAATTTTCATCATTAATTTCGAAATCTTAAATAAAAATAATATATATTTCTATTATATAATCTTCTAAGATAGAATATTATATATTATTATTATAATATAAATTAAAATAATAATATTATATTTATAATTGTTATACATTCTAAAATATATTATTTTATAATTATAATTTATGTATAATATAATAATACTATATTATATATACAATAATATTAATCATATATTTAAATAAAAATATATATCAATAAAATAAAATGAGCACTATTGTTACATTTATAAATAAAATTAAAATTAAGGTTTAAATTAATTATAATTTGCAATCAATAATTGTTTATATAATTATAATTTAAAAAATTATTTATTACTACAATTATCATTATATAAAAAATTATAATAAATTTATTAAAATTAAGATTAAATTTATCTAAAAAATTAAACTTAAAATTAATTACTAAAGCAAGTACTTGGCCACTATGTAGCACTTGTTCATATTTTCCCTAAGCTTATGTTTATGGTTGTTTATAATATTATTTGAGATGGTTTTGTGTGATGAATATCCAAACAATATTAATGATGTATATCTTATGTTACTTGTAGGGTTTAAGGGATTTTTAAAAAAAAATTGTCAACCTTGTAATCTTACAATATCATTGGTTTGTTTTCTTTTTGAATTTTGCATTGGAATTTAGTTGAGAAACATTGAAATGATAGGAAAGAAAAATGTTTTTTTTTTTTTTTCTCATAGTGATTTTGAGGGTTTTTATGGATTTTTGTTCCAAGATAATTTATTTTTCTTTGATGCATTTTGTCAAATAATTTATGTTACTTCTCTATGCTTCTTTGAGGCATTTTGTCAAATTGTTTGTGTGCCCTATCTATGCTTACTTGAGGCATCTGTCAAATAGTTCATGTGCCCTATCTACAATTCCAATTTTTTCATACAAGTCTAAACAACATGTAACTACATTTGACAAAATTCTTGTGTATTATTATCTAATGGATACCCATAGTCTACTCCATATCTTCTATTTTCATACATATCCATACTCTATTCTATATCTCATTTTTTCATACAGGGAGAGTGGATACTAGAAAAGGTTTTGGAATTTATCTTTTTTTTTATCGATGAAGGGCCGAAGCTGGGATTTTTATATATATAAATATAAACATAAATTAACAAAGTATCTATCATCAGTTCAAGCCCACTATTCCAGGGCCTAATGTTCAGAATGAAATCATTTCAACTTTCAACAATAGAAATCGGCTGATACCGATATTTACTTCTAATTTCTTCAGTATAGAATACCAGGGATAGCCATAAAAACTAGTACAAATCACCACCTACAAAAAACTTCTCAAGCTCAAAAACCTACTCCACCAGGTACAAAACATCACTGCAAATGGTCACTGAGCCCCTCGGATCAGTCGGCAATAACTGCGCCACCAAACCAATTGAAAACCGCTGCTAAAGCTATCAATTCTGGTACTTCCTGTCACAAAAATCCTCTGCAAATTTGAACTTGAAATGCAATGGTCATCCTCAAGGCGCCAATAGTCTATCAATGGTCAACATCTAAACTGAGATCTACTTTATATCACCACCGTTAGATCATCATGTTTCGCGGGCTTGGCAACTTTAACTCCGCAACGCTGACATTCCCTTAATGGTTGTCGCATGATCACATAGTTTGAAAATGGCTTATGCAAACATGCGACACCCCATAAACCTTCACCACTATTACCTGCCCTTGGCTATGGGACCCATAATGCATATCCATCTCAGTGTTTGTTGGTCAATCAAAAAGGGACACGTCGGCAAGACCTGACACACGGACCCACCTTTAATTCCGCAACAGCGTCTTTCAATAGTTGTCGCATGATCGCATAGCCAGGAAAAGGGCTATGTGAACATACGACGCATTGTAGCCCTTTACCACCGTTAACTGCCGCCACATAAAGTTACCACAAAGGGCTTGTCGCATGATCGCATAACACAAAAATGGCTCATGCAAATATGAAACAAGCCTCTAGCACTCACCACAAACCTTAGTGCCCACTTTATCCATGAACTGGCGAGAACTTTGACTGGGCCCGCATCAAGAAATTTGATTTGATATTATTTTATTTGTTGGATTCAGACCCTATTCCATTGTAATCCATTGTAGAGTGTCCTTAGATATGTTAACTCAAATTTATCAGCTACGAGTGTCATACCAACATGATGTGTGAAAGAAAGTCTTGTTGGTCGGAAGCTCGAAGCTCATAAACCATGTCCTCTACATCTAGGTCTTCTTCATTAACTTCACTTTTGATTTCGTCCTCGTCCTCATCCATTTCCTCTTCATCATCCTCTTGTTGCTCTGCATTCTCTTCCTCCTTATCTTCTCCCTCGAATGATTCATCTTCCTCATGAGAGGACGTGTTGGTACCTTCTGAATCATCCAGTCAATATCCTCATTAGAATCATCATGAAAAGGGGAAGCTAATGTTGGCGCACGTGGATGCCAGCAAGGCATCTTTGATCTTCCCTGTCCTATTGTTGACCTTCCCCATCTACTATGGCCTACTCTCTATGCCTTGTCACATGATCGCAAGGCATCCTTTCCTTCCTTGAGATCATGTGACCAGTCCTTGCTGTTATTGCATATGCCTTGTCGCATGATCGCAAGGCATCCCTTCCACTCTTGCGATCATGCGACCAAATTCGTACCCCCACCTGTACCATTTAATTCAACTTTATTTTATAATAGACTTCTAGGAGAGTACTACAAATCAAATGAAATCTATGTCAATTAGTCCTTTTAGCCACCTGCAACATGCCTCGAGCACAAAACCAGACTTCACTGGGTACAAAAACATCATGCAATCAACCACAAAGACCCCCAGAGTAGTCTGCAACAACTGGTGCCACCAACCAAATCAAATCCAGCCGAAGAAACAATTAAACTAGTCCTTTTTGGTGAAAAACCCTCTCAGGAAATTCAAATTTGAAAACAAATGGTCACTTGATGATGCCAGATACATGTCAACAGCCAGTAATCAAAATTAGGTCAACTTTACACCTCTGTCGTCAGATCCTTACTTTCCTGGGCTTGACAACTTAACCATTTATCTTTAGTTGCGCAGTCGCGTGGTCATCTACTTAACCGCCCTAGGAATCCTGGTTTACATTTTACATTAGTTGCATGATCGCAAGGCACTTTATTAACCCTTGCGATCATGCGACCGCAGTCTCTCAGCCATGGTCAACAGTCACAAAACCCCTTTGAAAGGTCCTCAGTCACATTACCAGCCAGCAACCAATCACAATCTAGCACCTCAGCAGCATTGGCACCGTGGATCCACCTCACAACTCTGCAACTGTGAAATTCTCTTAACAGTTGTTGCATGATTGCATAGCCAGGAAAAGGACTATGTGAACATGCAACACACTGCCATGTCACCCCTTTACCTTGCCACATAACCACCGCCACTATGAGCTCGACACAAAGGGTTTGTCGCATGATCGCATAGCATGAAAATGGCTCATGAGATCATGCGACAGACTGCGAACCCATTACAAAATAGGTCCCACCGACAACTTAATCCTTCGTGCCTAGATCCCAGATCAACGGACATCGCATGATCTCATGACATGAGAATATTCCTTACGCTTATACACCATCTGTAGATTAAAAGGTTTTGAAGATTCGGGGCCCACGTCACATAGAAACCAATGGAAAACTGACCCATCAACACTAATTTGACACCAGTCCACGCGTACCACCGTTTAGAAGCAGGGCCCACCAATACGAGATTACGTGACAAAGGCAAACTCACAGTTGCGAGAAGGAAAGGAATATTCTTCTTTTATTTGGAGATTGAGCAACTAATAGGACATAAAAAACTAGGCCCCAGAAGACAGGTGGCAGTCGGTCGGAACTTCGTGAAGAGTAAATATCTCGCAACTTTTCCATGCGAACATGCAACAACCACTAATTCTGACCGAACCTTAACCGCACCAAACAATCGAGAAGAACTGGGTCCACGTACTTGAAATTCATATTTCCCTGACAGTTTCTAAAGAGTTTTCATCGAATCCATTGTGTCTATCCTATGATCATTACAATCCATGAGAACACATTTCTTTTAGGCATCGTGTCAAACAATTCATGTGCCTTGCCTATGCTTCCACATTTTGACTAGTGGATCATGCTAGAAAGGTGTTTAACAATATTCCTAAATAATTTCCCTCAACCATATATTGCATAAATAAGGTGT
>BSBK01009522.1:310000-327500 GCA_027943335.1 Chamaecyparis obtusa
ATGCTTAAGGTGAAAGTTGTGAAGAGATGAACAAAGTTGTGGTGATTACTTCAAGAGAATTCCGAGTAGATCAGAGATGGAGATAAAAAATGATGTTTAGTCAGTAAATCAGCATATGTGTGAAGTGGATCTGTATTTGCCAAGTGTGTTGTATATTTTTTAGATAAAAAACTATTGTTACTTTCTAACCATTTTATCAGTCTAAAATCCTTTAATCATGGTTGACCTAACAGTCATTGTATAAATCCTTTAATCAAGGTGACATTCTAATGGAATGTTCTTAAGTCCTCTAACTAGGCCACTTTTGGTAGGGTGATTAAATCCTTTAACAGGGTCACACCTAATAGTGTAGTTGTAAACCTTTAACCAATTTGGCTTCTCACAGAGCTCACTTTAGAAGATTAAATATCAGTAGCATGTTACAAAGTGGTTTTTCCCAAGTTGGGTTCCCACTATAAATCCTGGTGTTATACTTGTGTGAATATTTTGATGTGAATGTTGTTATATTTTGTAAGTTGTTATATTTTACTTTTGGACACTGGACTAACATGTTATATGTTTATGATATATACTATATAGAGACCGAGTTGAATTGTTGATTAGATCTGAGTTGTTGAAGTACTGAAAAGTTCAATTGGTACATCTAGACCTGAGGATAATTGATTCCCCCCCCCCGTTATTCTAAATCACTCTAACACTTATTTCTAAAGAACTTATAATGATTAAATCTTGAGTAGGTTTCATATTCTTGAATAATTTGATGAAGGAAAGAGAAGATGTAGAAATAGATAGGTGGTCATAACAAGCAATAAAGGAAATCCCATCCTAATGGAATTTTTACTGAAGCATGTTTGAATGATGAGATTTCTAGCACATCTTTGATTATGACCTTGTTGAGGGTTATCTCAGTCACAAATTAAATCTATTTATCTTTTTCTATTTTATGTTATTAGAAAAAAGTAAAGAACATCATTCTTGCTTATTTTTACATACAAAATTTTCAATGAAGAAGGAAGGGAAATATAATTATTTGATTTTGATTTCTAAGATCTGAAAAGCTTTTCATGACTATTATTTTTGTGATCAAGGAAATAGTGAAAAATAAAAGAAACCATCAATATTGAACTTGTCAATGTATTGTGAGATATATTCAAAAAGTATTTGAGAAAGTAACATGCCAACTAGTTTGTATCAAGTTATCAACCATATGTACAGATTGTCAACAAGTATTTTGTCATCGATAGATAATGAGTTAGTAAGTAGGAGATATTTTCCAAAACAAGTCAACTTCTGATATTGTTATTAGGATTCAATTGTATTGTTTTTGAGTAAAACTTACTGACCCATGTTTCATGAGTAGTGGTCACCAAAACCCATGTCTCATAAGAATGAGTGGAACACTTAGCACTCATTGTATGTAGGTGATGCTAACACGAGTGAAGCATCGGGCCTTCCCTTCTCTATTTTTGTTGATGGTATTTCTATTAGGTGATCTGTAAGTTGAATTATTTATCAAATATTAGAGGGTTAGTTTTTTTCCTGCCAAGTTTAAAAATAGGGGTTTTGAGAAGGTGATGATAGGAAGTATAAGATCTTAAATCTATATTAGATTGTGAGATCTTTTAACATGGACATTTTAGATCATTTTTATGATCTTAACATTGGTCTCAAAATTATATACCCTAATATATGTAATGACACGAGAACTTAAATTATAGATTTTTCTCACAACTGATTTGAGTTTATAGCTTGGTGTCTTTTCATTTCTATCAATCCTACAACAATGATGGCAATAAAATAGAATAATTTACCAGCACCTATTCTCTACAACTAGTATTTTTTATATAAGAAGAAACAAGAGGGTGCTAACTGTAATACCCCCAAAAATGGGGCTATAGGTTCATTAATCTCCTATATCAACACACATGAACGAAATCGACATCAAAGTCCTAACCTAAGGCACATCGGCACATTATCAAATCTTAATTGATTATCCTAAATTCTGCATTGGGGAATATTTCTTATTGCTATTTATCCTAATTATCTTTGATTTAATGATTATTTGGTGATAAATCCTATTTATCCTAAAGTTTGATTAATTGAATATTCTAAATATTTAATTAATTAGATTTAATACTGCCACTTAATTATTTAATTAGATTTAATTATATTTATTCCTAAATTGTATTATTTAAATTTTGACAATAAATCAAATATCCTATGACTAATTGATTAAATTCTTATTTAATTAATTAATGTCAATTGTCAAATTTAATAATATAGTTTTTGAATAAAAGTTTGATTTAATAATTGATTAACCCATAAATCAATTGTTATATTTTTAAAATCAGTTGAGTTGAGGATAAATCACTTTATTTATTAAATTAATTCATAATTAATTATGCACATCCAAAAAAATAGTTAAACTTTAAATAAGAAAATCAATTCAAGTTGTTTTAAAAATAAACTCAACTCTCTTTTGAGTTGAAACCTGATCTCAACTTTTGATTTAAATCAAAAAGCTATTTTTGGATGATTTTTTGTGAATTAACTATCTTAAATTCCTTGTTGACTCAAAAATCAACTAGAGTGATTTATGGCTTTTTCCATGGACCTCCAAAGCCCTGGATTTCTATAAAATCAAGGCTCAACTCTTCACAAATCATCTCACAAGTTTACATACTTACTCTGCCAAAATCAATCCATCAATTTGCACAATCACGCTGGCGAATTGATATCTGAAGAATGAAGCTTCTTTGCAAATCAGTAACTTTTGTGAGATCAATCTTATTTAGCATTTCCTTATTAGCTTATTTTGCATATCAGTTTTTCATCTAGAATAGATTCATATCAGTTTTATTTCATCTTATTACACAAAAAATTAAAAAAAATATAGATTAATCTGCATTAATCTCATATCTAGATTTTGCATTCAAATCCTTTGTTTAGGTGTCATCAATGTCACTAATCTCAATCCAATATGAGAATACATACTCGCATCTACTAAAAGGCAGTAAATTGCCTGGTTAGATTAGTTTCCATTTCACTGCATGATTTTGATTTATGCTAACCTCTAATATTTTACTGAAGTGTTGTGTCTACAACTAGGTACAAAATTCACACACACGCATTTCTAGCAGCCACCGTGGGGCCCTGAAACAGGTTTTCATTCAATTTCTATCAATTTTTATCATCTTCTTGTCATTTTCTGTTCCAAGCTACAATTTATAATTTATGTCCATACAATTTTCATACGAGTTTTGTTAGAAACTCATATCAGGAGATACCCACTGTCATACGATAGTTGATTTGATCGAGGATTGTACCATCAGAAACATAGTGTCATTTGGAAGCTCTTTTGTCGTATGATCTGATACCCATTGTCGTACGAGTTTTTGGATTGTCATCTAGTAGGTGACCCACTATTGTATGAGTTTTGGTGCCAGGTTTCAATTGTCATTTCACTTTTTTAGGCAGTTTTCCATATTTGTTTCCTTGATTTGGATTGACAGCTAACATTAACAATTGAAATTTGTTGTTTCTGATTGATTTCTGCTGATTTTGATTGGGACAAAGCGTGAGAATTGCTAAAAACAAGTAAGAATCTACTAAGCACATTGTGAGGAATTCAAGTAATCTTCTCAGTTGATAACATTTCAATTTGGATTAAAAAGAACTCTTGCGTGTCAAGCTTGTGTGACCTTTATTGCTTTCATATCAGAGATTTCATTTTGGGCTATAAAAATGAACATAGATTTTCTTTTTAGCATCTTTGTTACACATAGTAAATAGGCCCTATGAACACTATTCATGGTTCTTGAGAGAGTGGGTTTCTAGAGAAACTCTTTTCAATGAAGGAACCCTTGTAGGTAGGGAGGTTGATGAGAGTGTCTCACATTCTACTAGATTTGTGCATCTTCAGCTTCTGATTAATACATTCTCTCTCTAGAGAGATTGATAGATCATAAGTGGTTGACATCATAGATCTTTTTGAGATAATCTTGGTCTTAGCATGTCAGATTAATATGTTTTCTTTGTTTGGGTTAAAAGTGAAAAGGCTAGAGGACTATGCTCTACTCCCTTTTTGGGAAGTATCAGAAACTCAGATCCTTGAATCTAGAACCAGTCTCCATGTGGTATCTTTTGTGAGTCACCTTTAGAGAGGGTTAACCGTAGTGGACATTCCCTTAATTGGGTCAACCACATTGACAGAACCTCAAGCAGTAATAGCCATTTTCACCGTAGTAGCAGCAGCCGCTATATAAATGTCCTTGTGGAGGAAATCTTCATAGGTGTGGTCTCTTGTTGGGCTTTCAGATCTCCCTAGTAGCTCCTGATTGATTAATTTCTTAGACTATATCAAAACCCTGGTGCATTTGGATTGGAGTTTGCTCTCTTGAGATCACAAAAGTTGCAGAGTCAGACCATTACTAAAAACCCTAGTGTGGCCAAATTTTCATTTTCTAGGAATATGTGTGTTATTGCAAAACTTTTTGGAACATACACTATTAGCACTCCTAGGAATTAGCACAATTTAGTCACTTGATTGTTCATGTACAGGGTTGCTTTGTCCCCTGTTCATTGTTTTTAGATGTGCTTGAAACCACTTGCTTGCTATTTTGCGTGCTCATTTATCTATCTGGTTACTAAGAATGAATCAGTCCGGTATAATCTTCAAATTTGGGCAGACAATTTTGTGAATAATCTGAAACTGAAAATCTCAAAAATTGCAAAATTTGATGTCAAAAACCTTTTTGGAGTCAAAAGTTGTCTTGTAAGGTCAGGAAGTCATACAAATTTTGGCTATTGTCATTTCAGAACCCCCAGATTCTCGTATGGTAGCTGGTATATTGTCGTACGAGTTTTGCTGCCAGTCAATCCAGAAAAGTGAAAAACCCTACTATCAACTATCGTACGAGTTTTGAAATAGTCATATGAGTTTGTCAATTGTCATTTCATACTATACCCACTTTCATACGAGCCTACAGAAATTCGTTTGAGAAATTTTGAAAAATTGCCAGAAAGTTGTCAGAACTATCAGAGACCCAGCTTTTCCAGCCTATTTCTAGAGTCTGTCAAGAAAATCACTATGTCAAGAATAGAGAAGAAACTATTGAGAATCCAATCATTTTCCTAAAGTGGCCTTTTGAATCTGATTTAGCCTTCTATTTGATCGATTTGAGTCCTTTTTCATCTTGTGTCAAAACCTTGTCATAACTATCAATCTTCAATCCATATTCAAAATGGCTAAGTGTTGTGAACTTGTGTTCACTATCTTTTGGGCATCTACCCATACATCCAGGGTATATTCTCCTTCATTTATGTCTAATCTAAGCTTCAATCAATCAAACCTTGACAAGGTTGGGTCATTTGATCTTCTTGAATCAGATCTTTCTTCAGTTGTCTTCGTCTTATTCTTTTGCTTCACCCAAGGTTAATGGTGAAAACTAGAGCTTCCTCTCACAAGAAATATGGAGAAGTATCTCATACCATACTTTTGAATACTCTCCAAGCTCCAACTCTTGAACAACTCTACAATTCTGGTCTTTACGAAGACAACGGTCTTGGCAATTTTCAATTAAAAACTGGTTACATTACTCCTCCATCAACTCACGAAGGTAATCAACAAACTCCTCCTCAATCTATCCCAGGGAGTCTTAAAACTCCTACCATGTCTCAAGAAGGGACAAACTTTTGCTCTCAAAGAGCTCAATCTCAACATGGTGTAGATCAGGAACCCACACCTAAAGAAATTGCTTGGTATCAAAATGATGATGACTTCAAAAGAATGATGAAGCATTTCTTGAAAGAAGATAAAGAAGCATACTTTTTACAATTAGCTCATCAAGGAGCTAAACTTCCTCCCAAATTTAATGTTGAAGATATCATTACGCATGAGGAAGAAACTCCTATTTTGGCTATGATGAAACAAATGCATGCCATGCAAGTCAAACTTAATAAACTTGAGAAAGAAAAGGAACCCAAAGAGTTCTCCATGGACGCCCTATGTCCTTTTCCATTTGACAAAGACTTGTACATGCCACCATTCCCAAAAAGAGTGGAGATGCCTAAATATGATAAGTATGATGGACACTCTGATCCTTAAGATCATGTTAGGGAATTTTGTACACAATCTATGGAGTTCATGCATGAACCAAATTATCTGATGCGTCTCTTTCCTTGATCTCTGGGGGGAGTAGCCATTCATTGGTTCTCTAGATTTCCATCTACTATCAAAAATTTTGAGGAGTTGATCAAATTGTTCTATCAGCAATACTCCTACAACATTCAACATCTAGTCACCATGATTGATGTCTGCAATCTCAAACAATATCCAGGAGAACCATTCTTGACATTTCTTAAGAGATGGAGGAAGAAATTCTCTCTATATGCTAGGCCTATTCTAGAAACTGAGAAGCTAGAAATCTTCATCAATAATCTTGTCCCAGAGATCAACTACCCTTTACAAATGCAAGATCATACATCTTTTGATAAGATGGTAGACAATGCGATCAAAATTGAAAAGGTAATTGTAAAAAAGGGAGACATTACACTTCAAAAGGAAAAGTATGAATCAGGATCCAGTTCTAAAGACAAGAACAAAAATTGGAACAAGAATAAAGGCATCATCATAGATGGCATTGTTGATACTATCTATACCCCATCAAAGGCACCAGCTTTCAATCTAACTATTGGTACCCAAGCCATCAAAGCGTTAGAGAAAAAGGTGTCCGAACCATCTCAAAAGAAGATAGAATACAAATCTTGATCCACTGATAATAAATGAAAGTTCACTCCTCTTGGATAATCTTTGGAATAAACTATGAGAACTCTACTAGCTAATAACATCATCTCTTTTCCTGAGATCTGACAATTTGATCCTAACCCTAAACCAAAATGGTGGAGAGAGAATGAATTATGTGATTTCCATCGGGGTAAAGGTCACAAAACTAATAATTGCTTACGCTTGAAACATACTATTCAAGATCTAATTGATAAGGGAGACATCATGATTAACAATCATAAGAGCAATAATGATCATACAGCATTCACAGAACCATTTCTGAAACATGGTCAAGAAGTTTCATCTTCTCAGCCTAATATGGGGGCAAAGGTCAATTATTCTTACCTTGGAAATAATGTTGTTATCAATATGGTTGAACCTTGTCTCTCTGAGCATTGCAATGTCATCACAATTGTGCAAAGAGATGGAGATCATACTTCAGCTAACGCAGTGACTCAATCATAGGCTCAAGCACATCTGAATGGACAAATCCTAGATTCATCAAATGTCCGTAAGATGCCCTTCAATCTTTCTTCCACCTCCAAACATAAGGCTGCTTCTAAATCTTCCAATCTTAAGGATATGAGGCCAACATCTTATATCATTGTTCAACAACTCCAACACACTAATGAAAAAATCTCCATGTTTGAGTTGCTTCAGATATCTCTAGCTCATAGAGCTATTCTAGACAAAGCTTTCTCGGATCCAATGTTCCTAATGACCTTGATTTAGAAAGATTTTAGATTATGGTTGGACATCTTACATCTCCACAATATATCTCCTTTTCAAAGGAAGATGACAACTCCTTGAGTCACCCGGATAAATAGCCCTTGGATATAGAAGTCTTGATCCAGAACCGTAGAGTCAAATGTGTGTTGATAGATGGGGGCGCTGCCCTAAACATTTGCTTTTACAGCTTGGTCACACAATTGGGATTTTCAGAATTGGCTATTGATCCTACAAAGAAAATAACTATAGAAGCCTATGATGAACAAGAAAGATCTTCTAAAGGCACCATTGTCTTACCTATTAGAGCAGGTTTGGTTATCAGAGATACTATATGTCAAGTTCTTGATCTACCTTTGGCTTACAACATTCTTCTAGGGAGACCACAGATACATGAAATGAAAGCTATTCCTTCTACAGTCCACCAATGTTTGAAATTTCCTTATGAAGGAGTAGAGGTCACTATTCCAGCAGACATATCCACCATTTGAAATACATTGAAAGAAAGTGCAGATAAACTTGTGCCTAATAATAGAGAATCTTCCATTAAGCCAACAAAAGAAGCATCCACATCTAAAATGGAAGACATTGCAAAAGAGGTCAATATCAAAGCAAATGGTATGGGAGAATATACTATAGAGCTAGTATTATCTTTGACATCTCTACCAATCTCACCTAAGTCTTATGGAAAATCCTTAAAATAGTCCAAACTAGACTCCAAAGAAACTCTTGAGGCATATAAAAGAAATTTTGTGGCAGAACAAGTCTCCAAGCAAGAATTTGAAGAAGATGAAGTTGTGCTTACATGGCTATACAAAGATGAACCTGAATCTCAAGTTGTTCCAACTAGTGACTCTACAGTATCCAAAATCCCTTCTAAGTCATATGGTCCAGGAGATAAATTGATAGCTAAGATGGGATATTCAGGTAAAGGACCTCTAGGAGTAAGAGGAAAAGGTCTTATAACACATATTTCATATACTGGTAGAGCAAACAAAGATACTATTGGCTTAGGCTTTCGAAAGAAACCCTTCCACCTCAAAGGTAATTGTTCTCATGTCATAGAGCAGATCTTACCAGGAGAAGCCCTTCTTAAGAAGGAAGAAACTAAACCATCAGATAATGATTTAGACAACTGAGAACTTATTCCTTATGAGCATTTGCCTAAGGAAATCAAATACCTCCTTGAAGCTGAAAATGATCCAATAAAAAGAATCAATGTAGTAGAAACACAAGAACCTACTATAGAGAAAGAGATAGTTGCAACACAAGAACCAGCTAATCTTGAAGACAATCAAATAGACAAAGAGGAAGGTGGTAGTTATTCTGAGATAGATTCCCATGAGTATGAATTCAAATTAGAATCTGAGGGTAACCCTCCTTGGGGTATTCATCCTGACTTTACTCGTGTTCTTAGATTTCCTAGAGGCATAGATGAAAAATCTGATGACTATGAATGGGGAGCCATTCTAGAAGAAGATGAGCTTATTACAGAGAAACATGTTGATTTTATACACCAATATGCACCTAAACCCAACATAAGTCTAGAGCGAAGTAATCAACTTAACGAGTCTGGTCCACCTATGGCTGAATTGGACTCCCACAATGACATTGAGCCTATTCACAAATTGAATTTCTTAAGTTGTAATATCACCTTTGAACTTGAGCATCAGATTAGGACCGATGATGATAGACCCATATCCGTAAGCACTATCTCCCAATCTTTTCCCATTTTGACTATCCAACATCCTGAACTTCTTGATCAAACCTCCACAAATCTGAGCCATGGTATTTATACCTTCCCAAATGACTATGCCCTTTCTTGCTACCTCAATGCAGTTGAGCCTATGAGGACTTCCATTAGTGAACTAAGCATTAGCATGATAGAGTCAGACATCAAGTATCTTAGTTAGAAAAATAAGAATAAGAATAAAAAGAAAAGGAGTTCTGAGGGTGAAAACCACTTGGTGGCAGTCTCAGAACCTACAAAAGTAAAAATAAAAGACATGTCCAAAGCTGAAAACCTATCTAAGGTGCCTAAGGGTGAGATATTTGATGTCCTTTCGAGTCATTTATAGGATAGATCTCTAGTTCTAATTGAGCCCACTCAATCTATTAATTTGGGAATAGTAGAGGAACCACAATTGATCCATGTAGCACAATCTTTATCAGAAGAAGAAAAGCAAAAATTTACTACATTCTTAACAGAAAAGAAGATCAACTTTGCATGGAAATATTCAGATATGCAAGGGTTGGATCCTAATCTTATAATGCATCATTTATCTATAGCTCCTGGAGTAAAACTAGTTAAGCAAAAATTAAGAAAGCTGCATCCTCATGTTGCACTCTTGGTAAAAGCCAAATTAGAGAATCTCATGAAAGCCAGATTCATTTGAGTTATTGATTTTGTAGACTGGATCTCTAATATTGTACCTATTTCTAAACTTGATAAATCAATTAGAGTGTGCATAGACTTTCGAGATGTGAATAGAGCATGCCCTAAGGATGATTTTCCATTACCTAACATTGATATGATAGTGGACATGACTGCGGGCTTCGAGATGTATTCTTTAATCGATGGTTTTTCTAGATATAATCAAATAAAAATTGCTCCTGAGGATCAAGAGAAAATTTCTTTCACATGTGCATGGGGTACCTTCTGTTGGAATGTCATGCCATTTGGGCTTAAAAATGCTGGTGCTACATATCAAAGAGCTATGACTTCTATCTTTCATGACATGATACATAGGACTATGGAAGATTATGTTGATGATACATTACCAAAATCTATGATTAGAGCTAAACATCTAAATGACTTGAGCAAGATACTAGATAGAAAGGAAAAATTTAGTCTCAGACTGAATCCTAAGAAGTGTGCTTTTGGTGTCACTTCTGGAAAGATCTTAGGATACATAGTTTCAAAGAAGGGCATTGAAGTTGATCCAGCTAAAGTAAAGGCTATCATGGAGATGCAACCTCCCAAAAACATCAATCAAATGAGGACATTGCAAGGAAGAGTTCAATCTATCAAACATTTCATATCTCAGCTAGCAGACATATCATAGCCTTTTAGAAAAACATTACATAAAGGTGTGACATTTGTGTGGAATGAACAATGTGAGAACAACTTTAACCATATCAAGAAGTATCTATCAAATCATCCTATCTTGATGCCTCCCATTCTAGGGAAGCCTTTGATCTTATATGTCTCCACTACATATACATCACTGGGGGCATTGCTCGCACAACATGATGAGAACAAAAAGGAAAGAGCTATATACTATATCAGTAGGACATTGGTGGCATATGAAAAGAATTATTCTATGATTGAGAAGGCTTGTCTAGCTATGATATTTGCATCATAGAAACTGAGACATTACATGTTGGCTCATACCACTCATTTGGTAGCTAAGATTGATCCACTAAAGTACCTACTAAGCAAAGCTGCCCTCACGAGTAGATTAGCTAAATGGGTCATGCTCTTAAGTGAATTTGACATTGAATATGTTGAAAGAAAAGCTATAAAAGGATAGGTTATTGCTGATCAATTAGCAGATGCACCTATGGTTGATGATATACCAATGCAAATGGAATTTCTAGATTCCTCTATCATGACTCTTTCTTCTAGAGAATGGCAATTATTCTTTGATGGCTCCTATACACATAATGGATCAGGAGCAGGCATATTATTTATAACTCCTCAAGGATACTCTATACCTAAAGCATTCAGATTAAAATTCCCTCACACAAACAATATTGCAGAATATGAAGCCCTTCTTAATGGCATGAAACTAGCAATTGAGTGGTGAGTAATAGAGATACACATTCATGGAGACTCTCAACTTGTTATCCATCAAGTCAATGATATGTACCAGACTAAAGATGAAAATCTCATTCCTTATAAGAGAATGGTAGATGATCTAAAGAATTATTTCATATCTATCTCATTTGAGAAAATTCCTAGAACAGAGAACAAGACTATCGATGCAATGACAATGCTATCTACTCTATTACAGCAGCCTGAACATGAGCTACACTACAAGTTCCTGGTGGAAGCACTATCTTATCCTGCATATGATTCCCCTAAGACACGCATGATCTGCACTATTGTTGGTCATGATTCATCTAGATATAAAAACCTATTTTCCTATCTTGAAGACCAAATCATTCCCGATACCTTCAACCGTCATGAAAAGAGATGTAATACATCTCCTATGGTGATACTTAGACTTTTCTGATTTGGACATTTTATTATGATGGTCAGGACTATACATTTACATTTATGTTTTGTGGATGATGATATGATGGATATGCTCATTTATGGATATCATTTATATGTTTATGAGATTAGAAAACCATCTATTTTTATATGTTTTATGGATCTAACCCAATGATTTGAATCTAACCATTATCATGATGTTTTATGTTTTATGGCTGTGTCTGATGTGTTTTCATGACTCAGGATGAAGTCGTAGTTACTCACTTAGTTGAGGTCCACACGATGTATCGATCCTGGTCATTTGCTTACTTATATCTGATTTGTATATCCATATGTATATATATATATATATATATATATATATATATATATATATATATATATATATATATATATATATATATATATATATATATATATATATATATATATATATATATATATATATATATATATATATATATATATATATATATATATATATATATATATATATATATATGTATCTCTTCTTGGTGATGCAGGATTGCAGGTACCGGGTATTGTCTCCACTTGGCTTCATAGGTTTGAGCGATCCCTCAAAATCCTTGATCGTTGTTGTTGTTACAGAGATATCACCAGGTTCCCTAGGAAGAAACTTCACCTTTGATCCTTTTATCCTTAGGTGGGAAGTGCCGAGTCAGTCCCTTGTGTGGATGTATTATGCGATCTCTCAGTTTATTGGTTTTGTGGATTTTGTAGTTAGTTTCTTGTCTTTTGCATTCATTGAGAATGAAGTTTTGAGTATAGTAGTTCTAGTTGTCTTTATGGTACGTTCAATTTTATTAGTAGATTACTGATGTGAATTTGAGGGTATGATTTTGTAATTTATCTTAATTATTCACTACTTATGTACTAGCTTATCTTGTTAGGAACAAGTTAGTATGTGATTGAAATATGTGATTTTAATATCAATAATAATAAATAATTTTATGGTATTATTTTCATAATACTCATAATAACAAAATGTCTATGGCAATAATAATAATAAATGTTTTATTAATAGTGGTATGTTTCACCTTATATATATCACTATTGTATTTTGTTAAGAATATGGATTAAGTGTGTAAATAAATAATATGTTTTATAATAATAATATTATGTTTGCAATAATATTTATAATAATAATAATATATGTACACATAGGCATATGGGTGCACACATCTGCATATGCATACATATATTTATATAATTATTGGTGAGTAAGTATTTATTATATTTTCTTAATGAATAATTAGATTAGTAATGATATGGTTGTAAATAATAATAATAATTATTAACTTCCTTAAATAAAAGAAACATAAAATTTATAATTCTGGGAAAGGCTTTAATGATATTGTTAAGCCTAATTATTAACCAATGGATAGTTGAGATGGTTGCATTGGTTGGATTACCTGTGCAACCACCTCCTCCATTCTATTTACAGGAAATACTTTCCTATGTGTGGGAGTTGGAAGAGGAGCTGATTTTGAGAAGAAGATTAGTATTATTATTGTAGAAAAATTTATATTTTGAGGAGAGAAGTCCCTTATTCTTTGAGTTTGGCATTTGGATTTTTGCGGGTTAAGGCTAGAAGACTACAAGCATAGGGATTCGAAGGAGTGCTGGAAAAGTTGGAGAGGATTTGATCTTCCTTCATCAACCAATTTTCGCAGGACTCCAGGTTGGAATCCAACCTGAGAAATAGATTTATTTTATAGTGTGAATGTTATTTTTAGATTTGTTTGAATGTTCTGTGTTTTGAAATATGATTACAGAATGTTTGTGTACTATTCTTTTATTATTGGATTTTTTTTGTGTATTATTATTACAGAATGCTAATGTATGATATAATAATGTATTGATGTATTTTGTAATAATGTATTATTACACAATATTGATACATTATTGTATTTTTGCTGGTCATGTAGATATTATTGCATTATTTTTCTAGCCATCCATACATTATAGAAATGATATATTGTTGTGTTTCAAATGCTATATTATTGCAGCATTCTGTCATTTTAATAATAATTTATTTTGTGTTGTTTATACTTTATTATATTTTGTATAATTATATTATTGTAGAAACCTTTGTGTATTATTATATTATGTATTAATGTATTGATGCAAAACGTTTATGTATTATTGCAATATGTACTATTGTATTATTGTAGAAACATTTGTACATTATTATTGCATAAATGTTTATACAAATACAAGTTGCTGTATCATTGTACCATGTTGGCCGTTTTGGTTTTATATGTATTATTCTAGCCGTTTATAACATGCTGTCATTGTTTTTATTTTGTCATTTTGTTATGCCAGCCAGCCATTTGTAGAAATTTATAGAATCTTGAGTTTGAACATAGTTCTATTCTCGTGTTTTGGTTCTCTGTCATTTGGCCGAATAATAGTTTTTTACCTGTGTTGTTTATGCGTGATTAGTTGCTGTGTTATATTAGGCTTGAAGTTGAAAAAGTTTAATATTTAAACCAATTAGTACAATAATGATATTTTAGGGATTAGGTACCTTTTGGATTAATTGAGATAGGTTTCAACTTCCTGGGAGTTAAGTTGTAACTTCTAAATTTTAGATTTTAATAAAATCAGACTTAGTCAAATTTCAAGCTTAGTCAAATTTCAGGCTTAGAATGAAGTTCATGGAGCATTATCTTTTGGTATATGAAACTTTGAGTAAAACTTAAATTTGTTCATTCCTTGTTTGGTAGAGATTATGTTCAATGCATTTGGATGCCTTAAAAGGTTTAGGATGTGTGTAGGAAGTAGTTTAGGGTTTAGGGTTGTCTAAGAAGATCAGGATCATTCTAAACATCCTTAAACATTCCTAATTTCCCCTAAAACATCTATAAACTATCTTATTATTTTCTACTCTTTGATGTAGTCTTACAAATGTGTTTATGATATGTTTTTACTATGTGTATGATGTGATTGTGAGATGTGGGTTAAGGGTAGAAAACCTAACAACACCTAGTGAGTGGCTCTCAGTGTGGGGTCGGGGCCCTAAGTGGCTAGAACCAGGATAACCGACTGAAGAGTTATTTAACAAAGTGAAAACTTAATTAAACTTATGGGAATGGGTTCAAACATTAAAAAGATTAAATGTGCCTCTCCCATGCCATTAGCGCTAGAAAAGGCTATGGATGGGAGTGGGAGAAGGTACCTATGTGTAGGTACAATCGAATGGTGCTTGTCAGTATGAAAGGCATTCAATCCCACATGTGCCTACTTGGGGGCCGAGGCTCGGAATGGCTAGTACCAGGACAACCCAAGGGGTGAGGGCTATGCGATGACACTCACTTAGGTTGTTGCTTAGAGTTTCTACCAAGCCTTAGAACCTATTTGGGGAAAGATTTATACTTTGACCTTCTTTTTATTAGCTATTTGGGAAAGGTAACCCAACCCTAGGTTTGGCCTAGCTATTCCTTCTTTGTGGACCTTGGTGTTTATCTCCTAGCACGGGGGAGTGGGCCTTTGGGTATCCATGTGGTTGGGTGGTAAATATTTTTATCGAGGTATCTTTTTGCGGATGCAGTGTTTGAAGATTCATGCTTGCTTATGTACCAATTTTTGAAGAATGAAGGCTTTGTAATTGTGTTTCATGATGTAAAGTTATTGTTACCTCCCAAGTGGAGATGAATGTAATGAAATCATTGATGTAATTCAAAATGAGGTATTTGGAATGGGTAGACTTAGGAAAATGGAAAAGGGAGATGTGAACTTTATGTATAAGATGTATGTTGGAAAAGAAAATGAGTTTTAGTTAAGTAGTATGATTTTAATTAGTGATGATTCAAGGAAAGGCTATTGAAAAAAACAAATGTATTACTTGCAATGTATCAGATGATTTAGATGATTCTATTTGATTTAAAAGTTATATTGTTCATAAAGGATACTTAGGAATATAGATGATTTTAAATGGAAAATTGAAATGAAAGTACTTTGTAGTTCTTAATAAAGAATCTTATAGTGATATGATGTAATTTGCTTTGAGAACTTTATCTTGTTGTTAGTTTACTTGATGCACTTAAATGAATCATGCATTAAATAGAAGGGAACCTTGGGAGGAAACTAAGTTTAAGTTTTGTTCATATAATTGTTTTAAAAGTTCAAAAATTTTCATAAATTATTACTTAGGTTTTTATTTTACAAAGAGAATCTTTGTTCTCTTCCCTAGTTTCCTTGCGGGGCATGACAAGATACCTTATCTGTAATGCCTCCCGATATGTCATCATTGGTCATGATCTGTACAAACTATGTCTAGATGGTACGCTACTTAGATGTTTAGGACAAGAAGAGTCTCAACATGTGTTAGAGGAAGTCCATGATGGTATTTGTGGGTCACACTCAAACGGTTTAACACTATCTCAAAAACTTATTAGGGCTGGGTACTATTGGCCTGAAATGGAGAAAGAGTCTATCAAGTTTGCTAAGAACTATCAAAAGTGCCAAGTGTATGGCAACTTAATTCATGCTCCAGGGAGAGAGCTAATTCCCTTTACTACACAATGGCCTTTTCATCAATGGGCCTTTGATCTTATAGGAGCTATACATCCTCATTCTTCTAACGGACATACCCATATAATCACATCTACAGATTATTTTACAAAATGGGTAGAAGCAGTCCCTTTGACACAAGCAACTGGAAAACAAATATCTATGTTCATCTTGAACTACATCATATGTAGATATGGGATACCTCATTCCATAATCATAGATAACGGTGGACAATTTAAGAACAAAGACTTGGATGATCTATGTGCCAAATTCAAGATTACACAACATTGGTCATCTATCTACTATCCTCAAGGGAATGGACAAGCAAAGGCTTCTAACAAGAATCTATTAAAAATCTTGCACCGTACAGTTAATAAAATAGGAAGAGACTGGCATCTCATGATCAATCCATCTCTCTGGGCCTACAGAACAAGTATTTGAATGCCTACTAGGGCTACACTATTTACTTTAGTTTATGGGTCTGAAGCGGTCTTGACTATTGAGGTTGAAATCCCATCACTAAGAATCAGAATGCATGGTCTTGTAACTGATGATGACTACATAGTGTCTAAGTTGCAAGAACTTGAACTACTAGATGAGCACAGACAAGTAGCGTATGATCATCTTAGAGTATATCAGAAGAGAATGTCTAGAGGTTACAACAAGAAAGTTAGACAGAGAATTTCAATTTGGTGATCTAGTCTTGAGAGAGAATCCTAAAAATCAATCACATCAAGAACGCAAGGGGAAGTTTGAACCCAACTGGCTGGGTCCCTTTGTTATCACTTCTACTTTTGGCTCTGGTGCCTATCAACTCTTAATGACTGAAGGAGAACAACTTCGAGAACCAATCAACATTCTCCATCTCAAGAAATTCTATGCCTAAGGCATTCAGTCTATGGTAAAATGTCCTGAAAAAATCTTAAAAATTAGAAAAAGTCCTAAAAAAATGAACATCTTAGTGAAAACCTAGCAATGGGCACCTTCATGATTCACAAAATAAAGTAAAAAATATCAAAAGTACAAAAAATTTGAAAAATGAAAAAAAAAAAAAATGAGAAAAAGAAAAAGTGCCTTGGTAGCAAAAATCGAATCTCTGCCAAGATGGTGAAAACCCGGCAAATAGGTGCCACTTGTTTTAAAATGCTCCATCTATCAACACAATCTTGGTCTTTCCCAGCTTTCAGTCTTGCTTTAGTTTGTACATATCTCCTAGTTTGTTTATGTATTCCTAT